>APFE031002248.1:142388-157363 GCA_000404065.3 Pinus taeda | reverse complement strand
AGGTACATGAACAATCCAAGAAAAGAACATTGGATGGCAGTGAAGTGGATTCTCAGGTATTTGAGAGGTACCACAAATCAAGCATTATGCTTTGGTGGTTCAAACATTGCTCTATAGGGATATGTTGATGCAGTTATGGTAGGTGCTAGAGATAACAGGAGGAGCACAATAGGGTATGTGTTTACTGTAGGTGGAACAACTGTCAGTTGGGTCTCAAAACTACAAAGTGTTGTTGCACTCTCAACAACAGAAGCATAGTATGTTGCTACTACAGAGGCTAGTAAAGAAATGATTTGGTTACAAAGGTCTCTGGATGAATTGGGTAAGAAGCAGGAGTTGGGTAGGTTATACATGATAGCCAGAGTGCCATACATCTTGCAAATAAGTTTGCATTTCATTCCAAGACTAAGCATATACAACTCAAGTACCATTTCATACGGTCAGCATTGGAACATGGACAGTTGAAGCTGGAAAAGACATACTAGCAAGAATCCTGCAGATATGTTAACAAAAGTTGTAACTAAGGAGAAACTAAGAATCTGCCCAGTTTCAGTTGGTCTTCAAGTATGATGAAGAAGATGAGAAACAACCAAGTCCAAAGCGGAGTTATTGTCTAGCAAATGAAGCAGAAGTGGAGTTGCTATAATCAGTCTCCAAGTGTGAGATTGTTGGGTGTGGAGCCTGATTATCTTCTGTATTCTAAGGTGTCAGCCGGATGTATACCCCAGAAATATTGTACACTCCTCCACGTGGGGGGGACTTGTCCCCCCCGTGGGGGTTCGGGGGCAGCGCCCCAGAAGCTAAAAATAGATGTAAAATTTCCTTGTAAAAGTCTAGTAATTTCTAGTTATTTGGGCCGTTCATTGGGGAGATGATCTGACAAAAGAAGTTATGTTTAATTTAGGGTTTTTTGCCCTAGAAGGAAACCCCTCACTATATATGAGGGAATTGTATTGCGTATATGTATATCTGTATTCTGAGTGAGGAAGAGAGAGGAGATTGAGAGCGAAGAGGGTGTTACAATGGATCTGTTGTAGGTTGTATCTCTTCAGTTTGCTGGATAATATAAAAAGAAGGACTGGCTGTTTCTTCGTGGACATAGCCCAAATTGGGTGAACCACTTATATCTATGTCTCTCTTGTTTTATGCATTTTCTGTGCTTATATTTATGCAATATTTTATGTGTTCCATTGCTCCATAATATATTTCTAATAGTTTGGAGTTGGAGTCCCAGCCGATGGGTAGTACAGTATCACCTTGAATGTGATTGCGCACATAGGTGAGTAATTTCCTTATTGGTAGTAGGGGTGTGACCTTGCAGCAAGTCAAGGAAGTTGCATGAAAG
The DNA here is from genome assembly GCA_000404065.3 of Pinus taeda. Taxonomy (NCBI): domain Eukaryota; kingdom Viridiplantae; phylum Streptophyta; class Pinopsida; order Pinales; family Pinaceae; genus Pinus; species Pinus taeda. The sequence continues at coordinate 156,018 of APFE031002248.1, read as the reverse complement.
GCTCTAACACACAGAAGGGGGGGAAGAGTGTGCCCCTTAGAAACCTGTGATAGAACACAACTTGAAAGGGAACACACGAGCATAAAGACATCATGAGATGGAAAGCAGGATATCCTATGATTCAAAGTGATGGATTATATCAACAACATGCTTTGATAAGATTCATGCAAACACATATAGAATAGTCCATACATACATGTGTAAATTACAACTACATACATCATTAAAGTAACCAAGATAGCTGAACTACAATAACATCATATGCATGAAATGTGATGGATCTATTATATTAAAAGAGTGAAAGATCCAATCATACATACAACCATGACAACCACTAGCCCTGATAGAACATCACAGTCACTGCCACCTGCTCCTCCAAAGAGATGTACTAGCTCTACACTGTGGAGAAGCCAAGGCTCATTAGAATACACTCCAAGCTTTCTCTAAATTATCCCTATAGGAAGCTTGGCTCCCAAAAGCATGTACAATGAGTTGTGAGGTTCTATAAATAGCAAAGGGTGGGGTGACCCTTGACATTCCCTTTTGTGACTCTTCACCTACCCTCATGACTCTTCAAATTACACATGACTGTTACATTCTACTATTTACACTTGGTATTTCACTTTTACAACTGAAAACATGAAAAGGATGAATGCACGTGCGAAACTGAGTGCATACAATAGTGAATGATCATGCATGCAAAATGTGAGTGCAAGATTCAGTGAACAGGAAAACAAGTGTGTGAAGTGAGTCACCGTAACGACGACCATTAATTCAAAAACAATGTCATGCATGGGACATTAGTGAGATGCAATGGAAAACTTGAAACAATTCTTCTACAAGCTAACATGAATTAAAACAACATCAAGTGTTCAACAAAACCAAACAAACAACACACACAAATCGAAATACCAAAAGTGACAAAAAAGCAACAAAAGACATGGAAAGTGGAATCAGCTCGAGGCTTATGACCCACATGCCACAAATTTAGGAAAAAGTGACACTTGGCGGGAGGTTTCCAAAATAACCTTTTCATGTAACCTCCAGCTGCTAAAAATGGATCCCTAAAATATAGATGATTTTTTCTTTTTTCTTTTTTCTTTTTTGGGAAAAAGTAGCCCTTGCATGCAAAGCAGTGATTGCTCAGTCTTGCCGGGAACCGGTCAAAGTGGGAGCCCATGCAACAGACTGCAAGCCCTGGAGTGACTTCTGCATAGTTTCTGGGTTGAGTGGGTCTGGTTTCCCCTCAGGCTCTGCACAATTTTTGGATTGAAGCCCAGGCTATCAACCATATTTGCATAAAGTTTGAGAGCAAGCCTAGTGATGGGCTGCTCTATGCAATTTACACAAGGAAGGCTGCCTGCTTGCTCTATGCATTTCTGGGGAGAAGTAGGCTTCCTTGATGGTTTCCGTAATTCTGGAGAGGAAGGATAGTTCTCCTTTAGTTCTGCGCAATTTTCCAAGTGAGCACAGTAGCCAGAAAATGACTAAGTTCCGGGATGCCAGCTTGTGGGTCGAAGGAAAAAAGCTAGCAAACACAAGATGATAAGCCACTGAAACTCAGCTGAAGCATATGTACTTGGATAGTGCAAGACATGCTACCAAGGATGGTTAGTAGGGAGGCTCCAAAACAAAGCTAAGGAAACATTTTGGAGGGTGGTTGTAGCGGCTATAACACTTGGCGACACACTAGTAGAACTCCATCTCTCTAAATGGACCTTGTTTCGTGAAAGCAAGTCTAACTCCTTTGGAAGTATTGTTCGGTTCTCTGATCATCATGGTTTCTACACTAGCTTCATTGAAAGATGTAGCACATGCCATGCTCTTGATTGATCATCACACATTCCAAGCCAAGTCAACTAAGTTATTTGGATTGGGGATGAGGGGTATATTGGTGCACAAGTAATATGACTGTCAGAGTTTAAGATTCATCTCTGGTGTTGTTCCGTTGCAAGAAGGCATAGACAGTACCCTGGCGGAGTCATACAGGAACACAAGCATTGCTCTGCTAGCCGCGATCCTGGTCAATACCCCGACATAGTTACTTGCATCACCTCTGTAAGCAGGAAGCCTTTCTCTTCTTTCACCTGATTCATTTTTCAAAACTTTTCACATTTTCATTTTTTTCATTTTCATTTTTTTCAAGAATTGTGCATAGGCACTTATTTATTTCAGAGGCAGAAGAGGGATCCCGATTTATTGACAACATAAGAGGTTGTTCCTTCAGAGAAATATTTTATGCATACCTATGACATACTTTTTAAGGTTTTTCCCCTCACCTTACTCTACTTGACTGAGCTGATAAGGGTTAACCCAAAAAAACTGACTAAAGTAGGTGGTCCTAGTTAGAGTGCAAGCATTGTGTTTTCACCAAGATTCACTTCAAACACAACATATTTTCCATTGGTGTATCATTAACTGAAGACAACAAGTTCTGCATAAAGAGAGAACACAATAGATAACCAAGTATTGATAGCTATACAAGTCCTCTTGTAATTTACCTTGCTTATTTCAAGTGTCATACAAGGTTTCATAAGAAACTAACCTACGAACATAAACAAGCAAAAAAACAAAACAACACAGAGTAGAAGCAAATACGAAAGCAAAGCAAGTAAGCAAAGCAAGCAGGAAAGGAAAAAAATTAACAAAGCAAGAAAGCAAACATGCATGCAAGCAAACAAAACATAAAGAAAACACTACTCCTACTCCTAAGCTAATGGTGCATGTGTCTAATCACGTGAAGTGATATTTCCAATGCAGCCACCGGCACATTGGTTGATCCATGTTGGTGAAGGCATGGTTCACAAACAACATAGTCAAGCGAACCAACCAACATGAAAGATATAACAATGAAGACAAACACACTCCGAGTTTAAATGCATCCATAAAAAAGAAAAAAGTGAAAGCACAAGACAAGCACTCTGTGGACTTACCATGGTGCTGTGATACACTATGTGCAGATGTTAAGCATATGCACTCTATTGACTGTGACAAGAAAGAAAACATGAGAAACATAGACAACTTACATCTTGCAAGTGTGCTTACTGTGTACGATTCCTCCAATGCATGAGCGATATGATCATGTTATTCAGGTGGAGGAAGTGAAATTTGTGTGTCAGATAGATCTTCAATGCATACATATGAGTGATGAGTAGCCTTGGGTAGTTCAACAATTTCCTGATCAGAAATGAAACTAACCTCAAGACAATGAGAGCCTGACATAACCATCAGCTTGGGATGAAGTGCCTAGAAAACCTGTGGGTTTACAACTTCATCGATAGATAGATCATCATAAACATGTGGCTTTGAAAGATCAATAGTGATAGAATCAACATTATGATTGAATACATGGGTAAATAGATCACAACAACTACAATCACAAAAATCAATGAGTTCATCAACATCCTCATGATCTAATGAATCAAATAGAGGGGTAGATGAGAAGCAAGAATGTTCACCGTCTACGTTTCCGGAAAAGGTAGATGAAAAATCAAGTGAATTTTCAGTGAAGAATTGTCCTCTCCACCATCGAATGATGGACTGACATCAGGTGTTTTCTGCGAATTATTAGAAGTATATGCATTTTTGGATGAATTTACACAAGGAAAATTAGAGATAACAGAATTACCAAAGATGTCAGGCAAAAGCGGAGGAGGTGCGAATAGAGGGACGTCATCCTTCATCACGGGTTGATTTTTAGATTCCCAGTCATACTCATCGTAAATGACAGTGCAGGCTCATTGTGAAACATCAACTCTGTCGATGGCTTGATCCTCATTCACAACATGTGTAGAGTTTGGAACGAAAGAACACAAGATAGTGCAATCCAGAGGATCGGTAGAACATGAAGATAGAGGTTAAGGTAACAAATGCATATGAAAACCCATGGGATTCCCAACCAAATCTCCATAGAAATTGAGAGTAGTGAGGGTGGGAGGATTTGATATTTGTACAGACGTGTGCGCATGTTCTCCCACATCACTCTACGAGGGTGGAGTTGTTTGATGAGGGGAAGGTGAAAATCACTTGTGACAACAACAGTGTCCACTTTTGATTGTGAAAATCCATCATCGAAGTATGCTGAATGGGGTTTAAATTTTATCTTCACCTGGGGACAAATGGATTTGTGAAGGCAATATTCAAATCTTTCCATGAGATATTGGAATTTCATCTGACTTTTCGAAGCTTCAACCATGAGTAGATAGAAGTGCTTCGAAAATTCCATAGGCGGTTCATGTGGGGCCTTCTGTTCTTTTAAAATTTTCTTGTCAAGAGCTTCAAGATCAAAATGATGGAAAACATATTCGATTAGATCACTGAAGTTCTTAAATGAGAGCACACAATTGGTAGGCAAGTTGCGGCACTGTCATTCTGGGGATTTGCGCAGTGTGTATGCAAGCAACATGCTGACCTTTACGTCATCAGACTCTTCCTCATTCCATAAGAATGAAAGGAATTCATCTAATTGCTCAGGCCATGCCACTTCGCCTTCACCATCATACGCGAGTTCCGACAAGTGATCAAATAAATCCTTCATGACTTTGAAGGAATGTGCATTGGAAAAACATCGTGGAGGGTTCACTACAACAATATCCATGATAGATGTGCGAAGATTGAAAACAAAATGTGAGGACTCAACCTATCATCTGGCCCTCCTTCTAGTGCTAGAAATGTTGACAGCACTGGACCAACAACATGTCAGGGGATCTCCCCTGTGAGAAGTCCCAACTAGACCTCAAACCATTTGGAGTAGGAGTCCTAGCAGTGGGTAGTACAGTATCACCTTGGTTGCAGTTGCATGTAGAGATGAGTAATATGTCCTTGTTGGTAGCAAGGGTGTGACTTTGCAACAAGTCAAGGGAGGTGCATGAAAGGCTCTAACACACAGAAGGGGGGGAAGAGTGAACCTCTTAGAAACCTGTGATAACACGCAACTTGAAGGGAATGCACGAGCAGAAAGACATCACGAGATGGAAAGCAGGATAGCCGACGATGCAAAGTTATGGATTATATCAAAAAATATGCTTTGATAAGATTCATACAAACACATACAGAATAGTCCATACATACATGCACAAATTACAGCTGCATACATCATTAAAGTAACTAGGATAGGCGGACTACAATAACAACATATGCATGAAACATGCTGGCTCTGTTATACTAAAAGAGTGAAAGATCCAATCATACATACAATCATGAAAACCAATTGCTCCGATAACGGAACATTACGGTCACTGTTGCTTGCTCCTCCAAAGAGATGTACTAGCTCTGCACTATGGAGAAGCCAAGGCTCGTTACAATACACTCCAAGCTTTCTCTAAGTTATCCCTATAGGAAGCTTGTCTCCCAAAAGCCTGTATAATGAGTTATGAGGTTCTATAAATAGCAAAGGGTGGGCTGACCCTTGACATTCCCCTTTGTGACTCTTCACCTACCCTCATGACTCTTCAACTTACACATGACTGTTACATTCTACTATTGACACTTTGTCTTTTACTTTTACAACATGTTTACATTACAATCTGCATATGTACCCATGTGAGACAAAAATAGGCTCGAGTAATCCATGCAATGCATCACTAAGTATAGGACAATTGTGGGAAGACTAACTCTTCAACATCCTCTCGATGATCGATGATGGTGAACTGATGCCATGCTTGGTAGTCTGTTATGATTTTTGCGTGCTCTGTGGTGACATCCTTATGAAAGAAAACTCTTGCCTTCGTTGCATCTGGGTACATTGAGGGAACCTCTGTCCAACTCGTCGGATAACATGCACATCATAATCTTGAGTGCAGTTGGACCATCAACATATTGGTGCATATTGTTTGCGCTCCTCTGCAAGTCTGTGCTGGTGGCTATGCACATCAACTGATCAAAGTACATGTCCAACTCTAGTCGGACTTGGTTCTTTGTCTTCACATCAGTTAGTGTGCCAATGGGATGTACATAATGACATCCATGTTCTTGAACGCCCGTGCATGTGAAGCCTATAAGTTGGTGATGAGTTGCGAGAGTTCCTAATAGTTCTGAATCTAACTTAGGATGCATGCCCTCGACTCCACTGCCTTTGGCTTCATCATATTTAGCAAGTGAAATGGGGCTCCCTTGTACCTCATTGTCCATATTTGCATGTGATCGACAACAATGTGTAAATTTGACAAGATGCGTGCTCTCCTAGCACAATGCTGTTGCCAACCATTGAGATGGACAACTGACATATGCACGGTGATGAACTTGAAGTACAACTTCTGCATGGCTATCTCGAGAGATGATACTTCATCTAGTATCACTCTCCTCAATTCTGATTTGGTGGATGCTATAAATTTCTCCTCTCCCTGCTTGGTTGCTTGTAACTCCTTAACCATGCGCTCGTTATCAGCTATCAAGAATCTAACACTTGAGCTAGTGGCTTTGGCATATGATCTGGTAGCATCGATCAATGTAGCTAGATGTCTGTGTACATCAGACACGATCACTCATTCTTAAAATTGTGCAGGAGATACATGGACATTTGGAGTGGGAATTCTGTGTGACTGCACAACTCTGTGTTGTGACTCGTCGAAAGAAAGTTTGTGCATATCTGCTTTTGGATTGTCCTCAAGGATCTCAGTGTCTCCTTGATTTCTTGGGACTTGCTCTGGTTTTGGATTTGGTGAAGCCGGTGGGGTGACCTCTTGGTTCTGAGGCATGAGGCCAATGTCCTGATATAACTCGGGCTGAACCATATTTGTGTCCATATTCTCTAGCATCTATTCAATCTCCTGAGCAAAGTCCTTCTCCTGTGACTACTCACCCTGTCTACTATGTTCCAGCTATTTAGATGAATCAATAACTTGTGTAGGCATAGTTTCATCAATATGTGCATGCTACGCCTCCTATTGTTCCTATTCCTACTCTGCTTCCTTCTCTTTTCTGTGCAACTCTTGTTCTTCCCTGATTTGTTGCTTCATCTCCTGCAACTCCTTTTCTGCTTCCTCTAGCTTTTGCATCTCTCTTTGCCTTTGCACGATCCTTCTATTGCCTCTTCACCTCAATCTCCAAAGTTTCTTTCAACACAAGTGTATCTTCTTTGAACTTGCATCTTTTCTTCACCTCTGCGCTGTCTGCAACCTTCCTCTTATCTTTGTTAAGTGCATGTATGCTACCCTCTGTTGTTGCTGATGATGCTGCTCTCTGAGATGCTGCTGCCTTTTGTACTGCTAACCATTCTACAGCCATGCTGACCTGTTCATTAAGCTTGGAGAAGTGATAACAATATCTCCATGGGTCTTCTTTAGGTCAATGACATGCCCCGTGGATCCAAGGATGATACATTCTTGCACAGTGGTCCTTCACTAAGTAATGCGTGTCATACGGATTGAAACTTCTAATACCGAAGGTGAACCTCTTGAATTCCTCCATCTTGGCCTCAACATGCTTGAGATTCTGGATTTCATACAACCCAACTTGCAAAGGAAGAGCAAGCCAAGGTGCCTTCTTCTTCCTATGCAGTCTTGCTAACAACCCTGTCAAGATGTGTTATGAAACTTCTTGCATGACTAGATTATCCATGGAAAAATTCAGTAAAACATACGAAGCCTTCTCTACACTGTACATTCAGATGAAGGTGCCAAGGGGTGATGCATACCAATCTTCTATGTCAGCCAATGCCTCTATTACTACTTGCGACATGCAAGGTGGATCTTGCTCAAAGATCATCTTGTATACCGGGGTGACGAAGTGGTCAAATAGCTATATTATAACTCCATGGAAGCTGAGTTCGGAGAACATCCTGTAATAAGTGTGCACAAAAGTTTCTAAAGGTGTCCATGCCCAACCCAAGCATGGGAACTGCCGACGGGCATAGATCACATCAAGTATGTAAGAGGACATGAAAATATTTGCTTGTTGATCCTTAGGCGGATGTTGGGCTTCTGTTACTTGTTCCTTCAACTAGAGCGCCAACATGTTGGACCAATTGAAAGGTCTTACTTCGTTCGCCAGCTAATTCAACACAATCACCCAACTCTACGGGAAGGTCTCTGTACTGTCTTGGCCATATAAGCGGCATGAAAAGATGACCAAGAGCTGATAAGCCTCTCGTACTATCCTTTTCTTATACAATTAGTTGGGTGTCATCCTAAACTTAGATGGCTCTTTCACCCAGCTCTTTAAGATGTCTCTTGAGTTTGCGATATGCTGGGTGTGGTGAAGGGTGTATCCATTGTGATCGCCGACTGTGACAATTGATATATCTCCTGAAAGTCCTTTTCCCTGAAGGTAGCAAGTTCTATTCCACTAACACTACTCAAAACCATTGTCTCTGGATCAGTATGTGATATAATCCAATGGAGCATGTTTTCTCATGGAAACGTGGGATACCTGCATGCAATCCGGTACGAGCCAAACTTGTGTATGTTGACATAGACCCCATGGTCCTCCAGATTCTCCTCAAATATGCCTGAAAAGATGTCGTTAATGTCCTGCCATTTCGTCTTGATTTCCTTGTCTATGAACAACTTAGTGTCTTCATAGATGGGCAAGCTCATAGACAGTTGCTTAACTACATCTCCAGTTGCACTCTCAATGGTGTCCTTTGACCCTGCTCTCTTGGAAGTGTACCTATGCTGCTGAGAGATGGATGAACACCTGTGATACCTAAAGGCAGAGCAACACTCATGGCAAGAAAAATGTTAGTTGAAAACCAAAAGCAACACAACTGGGTGATTGACTAGAAGGTTTGCACAATTTTCAATGGGAAGTTGGGAGACTAATTGCCATAAATTCATAGAACACAGTCTAGACTGTTAGTGGGATGACTGACTGCTGAAACTGCACAAAGCATAGTCCAACTCGGCCTACTAGGGACTGAAAATATGCAATGCATAGTCTCAGTCAGCAATGACTACAACTTGGTCAACTGCATCTATGCAATTCTAGGGGCCAACAGGGCATTGCCTCTCACAATTGCACAAATAAAGCCTGGGAGTCTAGTGTTGGACAAGTTCTACGCAATTCCTAGGAGGAAGGCAGAGCCTTCACTCTCAGAAATGCGCGGTGCAAGTCGGGCAAGGCAGCCTAAACCTGCCAACGAGCGATTGAAAACATGAAAAGGCTAAATGCATGTGCGAATCTGAGTGCAGACAATAGTGAATGATCATGCATGCAAAAAATGAGTGCAGGATTCAGTAAATGGGAAAACAAGCAAGTGTGTGAAGCGAGTCGCTGCAACAAAGACCATTAGTACAGAAACAATGTCATGCGTGCAACAACAGTGAGATGCAATGGACAACTTGAAATAATGCTTCTACAAGATGACATGCATTAAAACAACAACAAGCATTTAACAAAACCAAGCAAACAACACTCACACAAACCAAAATACAAAAAGTGACAGAAAAGAAACAAAAGACATGGAAAGCAGACTTACTTGAAAAAAAGTTGAGTTGAGTGTGCTGAATGCTCCTATATGCGATGGGGGATGCCAAGGCTCCAAGATCGAAGTGATGAATGAGCTCTGAAGTGTAAAATAAATAGTTTAGATAAGATCGAGGCTTATGACGTGGATGCCACAGATGTAGGAAAAAATGACACTTGGTGGGAGGTTTCCAAAATGATTTTTGCATGTAACCTCCAGTTGCTAAAAATGGATCCCTAAAATCTAGGGATGCTTTTTTCTTTTTCCTTTTTCCTTTTCTGGAAAAGGAAGCCCATGCATGCAAAGCAATATTGCTCAGTCATGGAGGGAACTGATTAACTTGGGAGCACATGCAACAAACTGAAAGTCTTAGAGTGACTTTTGCATAGCTTCTGGGCTGAGTGGGTCTGGCTGCCCTTTAGACTCTGCACAATTTCTAGATTGAAGCCTAGGTTGTTAGCCAGATCTACGCAAATTTTGAGATCAAGCCCAATGATGGGCTACTTTGCACAATTTATAGAGGGAAGGCTGTCTGCTTGCTCTACTCATTTTTGGAGAGCAACAAGATGCCTTGATGGTCTATGCACAATTCTAGAGAGGAAGGGTGGTTCCCATCTAGTTCTGCGCAATTTTCCAAGTGAGAACAACAACCAAAAAATGACCAAGTTCTGGGATGTTAGCTTGCGGGTGGAAGGAAAACAAGCTAGAAAACACAAGCTGATAAGCCACTGAAACTCAACTGAATCATATGTACCTAGATAGTGATATACATGTTGCTAAGGATGGTTGGTAGGGAGGCTCCAAAATTAAGCTAAGGAAAAATTTTAGAGGGTGGTTGTTGCCACTACAACAGGGGGTTACCACTTGATAAAGATCAAACACATCCAAGTCTCATCTTTGCATGGGGGGATTACCACTTGTCAAGGATAATGCAAAATCAAGTCTCTGCTTGGGGGGATTATCACTTGACAAGGATCACACACACCTAAGTCTCATCTCTGTCATCCATGACTGCCCCCTTTATGAAAGGTCACATCCGTCAGTACAAGTTGCTCTCTGAAAACCAGGAACTTCCCTTTTGGCAAAGGCTTGGTAAGTATGTCATCTATTTGATCATCGATCTCAATATGATGGAGTCTTACTGCTCCTCTTTGCACCATATACCAGATACAATGATATTTGATCTCAATTTGCTTGGACTTATCATGGAACACAATATTTTCAACAAGTCGAATTCCACTCTTATTTTCACAGTAAATTACTTCCGTATCCCATACATGCTCAACCAGTTCACCAAAGATCCTCCTCAACCATACTACCTCATAGCTAGCCATGCTAGCAATAATGTACTCGACTTCAACCATACTAAGGGCTACAAACTTCTGTTTTCTACTCATCCAAGATATCATGGTAGATCCCAGGTTGAAGCAACACCCAAATGTGCTATTTTTGTTTGTAGAGCTACTAGCCCAATCAACATCAGAGTACCCATGTAGTCTTACATCTCTAGAAGTATATATCAATCCAAGATTGATGGTCCCATGCATGTATCTCAGCACATGCTTTGTAGCAATCTAGTGTGTATGTGATGAATTAATCATCTATTGACTCATAGTATTGACCTCAAAACATATGTCCAAACTAGTGTTCACTAAAATCATCAGTTCCCTAATTTGTTGCCAATACTTTGAAGGATTAGCCAAATCAGGTCTTGCATATTCACCACAGCTTCTTGAAATTCATCTCCATTGGATTATTCATGGACTTACTTTCTGTCATGCTAAATATTTCTAGTAACTTGACAACATATTTCCTTGAGAAAGGAAAATATCACCCGGTTTCTTCCATACTTCTAAACCCAAAAAGTAGTGCATAAAATGAAGATATTTCATTTGAAATTTAGAATCTAACTTCTTCTTACAATGGAGGATAAGAGGTTCACCATTGGGAAAAAATAAATCATCAACATATAAGACCAAAATCAAAGGCATAGCTTGGATTGTTTTGAAGTAAATATTTGGATCAAAATTTCTTCTAATAAAACCAAGCTTCATTAAGAAGCTATCAATGCGAGCATACCAAGCTCTTGGAACTTTCTTCAAACCGTAGAGGGATTTCTTCAATATACATACATGAGTTTTCTAGTCATATACTTAAAATCCTTGTGGTTTCTCCACAAATAATTCTTCCTTGAGGAAAGCATGAAAAAAAGAAATCTTCACATCCATTTGGTGAAGAGTCCATCCATGGCTAGCAGCTAGAGCCCCAATAGAACAAATGGTGGTGTATTGTGAAATAAGTGCAAAATATCATCATAGTCTATTCCCTCTTTTTGAGAGAAACCTCTAGCCACAAATCTAGCTTTATACTTTTCAATACTGCAATCAACACCATGATTAATTTTATACATCCATTTATAAGACAAAATAGACTTACCTTGGGGTCTTGGAACTACTTCCCATACATCATTATGAATGATGGAATCATATTCTTCAGCCATTGCATCTTTCCACACTTGATCTTTCACAACTTCTTCAAAAGTGCATGGTTCTTCATGAATAATGTTTCTCATGGCTACCACATATCCCCAAACAGACATGATTTCTTGCTTTCTTTGAAGGTTCCTTTGGGGGGAACATCTTTATTAGCATCTTGTAGAGTGTCATGAAGCCATAATGGCCTATTTATAGTAGTAGGATCACATGGAGAATCCAAGGGTTGCACGGGCTCCATGGATTCATCAGCAAGATCAGTTTCAACCTTAGGATCTTCTTGCATTTCAAATACATTATCTTGTCTATCAACATTAGTAGGAGAAAGAGGAGTGCCTCTTTCCTTTCCAAGAGATGCATATTCATCAAATGTTACATCCTTACTGAACTCTATATTTCTTTGAGAAGGTACATATATTATGTAAGCTTTATAATTCTCACTATAACCAACAAACATACCTTTCTTACTTGAATCTTCTAGTTTGTTCCTCTTTTCTTTCAACACATGGAAGTAGATAGGACAACCAAATATCTATTGGAAAATCATGAGATTTATGTATTATAGATGATTTTCCTTTAATTGATAATTACTTGTGATGTGTTGGCATTTTATTACTTTATTAGATCTTGTTCATCAAGAAATTACCAAAATAATGAGGATCACAACAAGACAGAGTACACAAGATATAGGCTCCAAGCTAGGGAAAAAAACCCTCCAAGGGGAAAACCAAAAAATAGTGCTTCTCTTATTATAGAATATTTTTACAATGAGACTTCCAATGACCAAATACCAAAGCCCAAGATCCTCCCAAGCACCAAGTTAGCCCCCAACTAAGTCTTCTTTAAGGTAACTTCCAAACTTCAACCTATTGCAACTTCGTCCTAGATTTTCAACCCTACAACTGTACCTCAAAATTTCAGCCCTCCAATTTTGGTCTCCTGCAACTGGCAGCAGAAAAGCCTTGTGGGGAGAGAGAAATGATCCCAAGAAACTTTGACTTATGTACTTCATCCTTTCTTGATCTTTTCCTCCATCGCTATTGCAGATTGAACTTGTGAGAGATGTGTGTCATAAATGGGGTTGAACTCCTTGTATATATATATATATATAATATAATATATATATAATATATATTATATAATAGAAATATCTTCTTGAGGGGTCAAATGACCCTCTATTAGGCCGACTTGTCTTGGGGCAAAACATTTCTTTTTCTTGACAAAATAAATATTTTTCTTTATTACAATGAGTTCAAATGGGACTATAACAAGACATAAATTATTCTTTGTCCTAGAAAGACCTAGAAGCACGAAGAGCATGATTTTGACCTAGAATTGAGCATGAAACCCATGCTTTACTTAAAATAAAATAATTTAATTTCTTTATTTTTCTTTATTTATACAAAGTATACAATGTCATGATTACAAATAGGTCATTATGAAGACTGAACCTGGTTACAATTTCCAACATTACCTCTTAACTAGGGAGGTATTCATAGTCCCATCACATGGTACAAGGAATCTCATCCTTGAAGCATTCCCATAAGAAGAGTAAGATTGATAAGGCATCTATGTCAAGCATCTATATCATTAGCAACATTGTCCTTGAAGACCTTTGTTACACTGAATTTTGTCACTCTGACTATCTGCAGTATGTGGCCTCATCAATAGCCACATTGTCCTCTTTGTCAAGCCCCATACCTCTGCTCTTCATGTCAAAACCTCAAAGAGAGAG
>APFE031002248.1:128568-142368 GCA_000404065.3 Pinus taeda | reverse complement strand
TCAACAAGACTTGACTACTACAACAAGCATTGGACCTAAGGTAAGATCGAGAACATTTGAATTCTTGTAAAATGATGTGTATCTAGAGAAGGATAGCTCTTATTTGGTTTGTTTGTCATTAGAGAGTCTTAGACTCCTAGGAAGGTTAGATTTGTCCGCAAGTATAACTCATTCCGCTTGACAACCTTAACTAGACAATCTCATCTTCATATGAGAGCATTATATTACGAGGCTTTATGTGAGTTACCACACTACATCTAAGGGACATCCCCCATCTAGATGTTCACTGGGTATGTCCTTTTAGGACTATTCTTATCTTGGATTTCCAATCCTAAATCCTCAAAGAATATTGATCCTCTTCGACTACTCTTATCTTGGATGCCCTATCTCATCCTCAAAGAGTATAGGTCAACAACTTCTTTTCTTAGATTTTACAATACATAAGAAGCATTAGATGTATGATCCCATTGTCAGTGCTAGAAATCCATAAACCAAGGGGATATACCCAATTTGAAGTCCCAAATAGACCTCACACCATTTGGTGTAGGAGTCCCATCTGGTATGAAGGCCCGATTTACATATACTTAAAGATCTACCTTGACTCTAGTTGTCAGCACATGTGAGTGTTACGTTGGTATCTTCAAACAAAAAGGTACATGTGCTTGGTGAGTGCATAATGTAATTGTGTCAAGGTTCTCTTACTACAAATGGGGAGAGTAAAGTGAGCCTCTAAGTGAGAGGTAGTAGTATCACCCAGGAAGAGACACACGCGGACTAGAAAGGGTTTGTCCAACATCCAGTGGAATAGTCCACAATGAATGTGACAACCATTAAAACCAAAGTACAAGGTAAAACACGCACACCATCCAACATAATACTCCACATGGATGTGACATTCGTTATAACCAATAGTGATAAACGATACAACAGATATTCAATAATGTAAGTACTAAAACAACCAAAGTAGTTCAATTATCTTAGTACAGGTTAAGAAAACATGCATTACAAATGTTTAAAGAGTAGTCTTACAAACATCTACAAAACATGCATGAAAACGTTCTGGCCTTAACAGGATTCTGAATTAAGAAAATTCCAAAGACACATTTGTATGCCATACATCACTAGTCCCAATAGTGGGACGTTGGAGCCACTCCTCACTCCTCAAAGAACATAGTATAGACTCTCAAGGCTATGTGGGAGGAGCCAAGGTGAAAATTCCTTACTCATACAATGGGAGGGGTATATATATCCAAGGTTGATGCTTGACCCTTGTGACTCTTGGACTAACCTCATGAGCGTTCAACTTCCTATGACTTTTCAACTGGCATGACTCTTCAACTTCTTGTGTGCATCCATTGGACTCTCACTTTACATTACATTTGATTACAATAGATATGGCCCATAGTTGTGATGTGGCCAAGACAACTTATGACACTACTGACATGTACTAGTTGAATGTGGTGTCCATGTCAAGTTATTGCGCTGCTAAGTGATGGATGTGTTATTGGATGTGATTTGTCTTCACCTCTACATAGCTTGGTGTTGTGGGGTCTCCAATGGTCTTGGTCTTGCAAAATGGTTCCATGCATGTGTTCCTTTCGTTTGCTGTTTCATGTGATTTTTTCATCCTTCTAGCTGCAAGTAAGTCTTCTAGCATGTGCACTCCTTCATCCAGTTCATCGTCTCGCCATGATCCATCTATGTACCTATTCCTGCAATTCACTCATGACGTGATGACATCAAATCCAAAATCACATAGTTTAGCATGATGCATTGTTTTCCATGTTCAAGTGATAGGGAGAGAGGAAAAATCACTGAGAATGCGCAGAGCACAACTGAGGCTGGGATGAGGAACTCTAAGGCATTGTCTTCATTGTAGGGGAAAAATGTGCAGTGGCCATTGGGAGGCAGAATTGCGTAGTGAAGGACACCAAAGGTAGTTGCAAGGTGGGACCCTTAGGGGAACTTCTGTGTAGTTTCTAGAGGGAAGACAAGACAAGGCTGCAAAGGAACAACTGGGAAATTTTGTGCAATTTCCAGGGGGAAGACAAGGCAGAGCAACAGAGGAACAATTGGGCAGTTCTGTGTAGTTTTAGAGAGCAGTGAGTCCCAACTGAGGGAGGTCACTCGGACGACACCTCTGCGAAGTTTTTGAGAGAAGTGCAGGCTCAGGTTTCTATGAAATGTGGGGTTCTAGCAAGTAGGAAGGAGGCTTGATGACTGTGATTGGGAAATGCGCAATTCATATAGGTTGTGAGACAGTTTCTGCACAATTCTAGGAAGGAAGACAACTAGTCATTCTTGGGATTGCATAGTGTAGTTGGCCCGGAGGACAACCTAAAGCACTGCGTAGTTCTAGGAGATAGAGAAACACCAATGAGGGCTGAGACTGCGTAGTGAAACTTAGTCGGGGCTCGGTGAATTGGAGTTTGTTCACCTAGAGATTTTCAGGAAATTGGCTAAGTGTGAAAGGCAAGTGAACTTGTGAAGATTTGACATTGTGATCACACACTTAACATACTTTGACAACATGACAACAATGACCATTGGGACAACATAGCAAAGCATGACCCTTTATGGGACTATCTAGAGGTGAAAGTGACAAGTGCGACACTTGGGATAGATCTTCGGATGACCATGATGACACTTGCATGGTAGTGCTTAAACTTTGTATGTGAGTACGACGGATGTTCACATAGATAAGACAACCCAAACACACAAAGAAAAACCTTTGAAATCACCAGAACAAGATCACAAGCATGGCAAAGCAATCAACATGTCAAAAGATCATTGTTGGTTAAGAAAGCAAAAAGGAAGTAAGACACATAGAGGAAATACATGGAATGAATTTTAGTGCTTGCTTCTATGCATGTCATTGAAGACAAAATGCTATGACAATGATAAGCAGTCCTTCAAGCTACACTAAGAGATGTGTTTAAAAATATATGCTTTGTTTTCCTTACCTACCCTCCAAAGGGTTATGCATTTGGCAGAATCTTCATGCGGTCTTGCTCTTCTATCATACCTTGGGTTCCTTGGTGTGCTTATATTTCTCCTCAGCTCCTTGAGAGTGAGCTAGCATGCCATCCTTCCTTATGGTCACTGAGAGGCACATCTACACAGTTTCAGTGGGTAGTGACTACTACTGGGATGAGACCCTAGGAGGCACATATGCGCAATTTCTGGATGCAAGGTAGACTGGGAAGCTGAGGGACGATACTGGGAAATTTTGGGATGCAAGACACTGCTACGGGATGAGGTCCTAGGAGGACACCTCTGCGTAGTTTCTGGATGCAAGGAAGACTGGGTAACTAAGGGACAACACTACACATTTTCTGGAAATAGTGGGTTCTAGCTGAGGGAAGGACACTAGAGTAAACCACTATGCAGTTTTGGATGCCAAGGGTGGCTAGACTCTCATGCAGTTCTAGCATGCAAGGGGAAATTTTGAGGGTTGTAGATGCGAAGTGTGCAGTTCTGGAAAGCTGGATGAGGCTAGGTTGCTAGGGAAACTCCAGAATTTGGCTGACTATGGGATCAATGGAATTGATGTGAACAATGGTAGAACTTGATTATGATCACACACTTGAACACTTAGTGATACAACATAGACCATCTAGAACATATGAAAACATACTTCTGTTGATACAACCACCTTTGTGACAAGAGTGCGTGAAGTGAGACACGTCTATGTGATGAGAACAACTCATACGAACGAATATTTCCCCTTGAAGTAGAACAAAAATCCCTTTGCATGAAAAACAATAATCCCCATGCCCAAAGATGACACATGTTGTATAATATAAAGCGTGAACGAATATCAAGATTGAAGAGGGGATATTGAGATCATCAACTTACCAATAAGTGACTAAGGAACGATTGATCATAGGATCCATAGTAGGCTCCAAGATTTGAGTACATACCAAAAGTTTGGAGGGTGCTGCAACCACTACAACACTTGGTGACACACTAGTTGAATTCCAACTTCTCTGCCTTGGTTTGTTTTAGTGCAGGGCCTTGGTCGATTAGGAAGAATTGATTTGTTGTGAAAATTACTTCGGCTTCCCCACTTACCGCATGGGAAAGCATGGTCCCCTTCCTACCTTCTCAGTTAAACACAACATAACCTTCAGCCAAGTCACAATGTTTCTAATTGGGAAGGGTAGTTTAACTCACGAGCTTAGGATTTTCAAAGTATAGTTTTTCATCTTTGGTGTTGCTCTGCTACCAGTAGGCCTGGAAAGTACCCCAATGGAGTTACAGAGGAACACAAGCATTGATCCACTAACAACGAGCCTAGACAGTACCACGGTGGAGTTGCTTGCTTCACCTCTTTGCACATGAAGCCGTTCTCTTCTTTTTCCTTTGTTTATTTTTGAAAGAGAACTGTGCATAGGCACTTATTTATTTTGGGGCGGAAGAGGGATCCCGACTTATTGAGAGCAGGAGAGGTTGTTCCTTCAGAGAAGCATGTAAAGACCTATGATCTAGGTTTTCTCATTTAGATTAACCTTCTTCATTTCTACTAGTTGGATAAGCTTGAATACACCAAAACAATAATCTGAGTACATGCATGAGGTTCCTAGACTAGGCACACATTCATGGTTGGACCAAATATCTCCTTACGGATGGATTGCATTTTCCATTAAGACTTCATCGGAAAAAATTTACAACCAAACACAAAGAAGATGGTCACAGGGCTAGCCAAGGGTTTCCGTGTCATAAGACTCTTTGAACTCATCCAAATACACATTCAGAAGCTAGGACGCAGGTCTAGGCACAACACTTATTTACGTAGTGAAAAAAAATAGAAAAATCAACACGAAAGGGAAAAACAAGATGAGAGGAAAGGAGTACACAAAAAGCAAACAAAACTTGAAGAAAAGAAAGAAAAATGACTAAGGAAGACATAATGCAGAGTCAGGACAAGGAAACAAGAACGAACTTACAGAATGAGTGCCATATGAGTGCAAGGAAAGGAAAACTGAGATGTAACCGATGCTACTCCTATCCTAACAACTAAATGGTCGGGGTTACCTAAAATGAAATTTCCAATGAAGCCAATGTAGTCACTCCCAACCTGCATCCACAAAGATACAAACGATTAAAACAGATAAAAAGTAGTGTGCAACATAAAATACAAAAACTTGAAAAAATTTCACATGGGAAGGAAAGTCTTGCATGTGGGAAGAAAGATGTGTCAAAACCACCCAATACACATGCTTACCTTTTTATGGATACCCTTTCTAAACAAACCTTAGAACCTTCTTACAGATGCGCCCTTGTTTGCATTGAGCTTCTTAGAAAGCACAAGGAAGGATTGAAACTTGTTGCTTGCAATATGGCTTGCTAAGTAAGATTGTTCCAACCATTCAATAATTAGATCATAAAATTCATGATGGTTGTTTGGAAAGCCTCGTGATCTTTGAAAAGAATAATTTCTGATTCGAGAGATGGGATCACTATGGGAATCTGGTGAAGAAAGATTGATCCAACATTTTCAGTAGTCAGGCCAAGATAGTGAGGACCTACTATAACCATCAGCGAAGGCTGAAGTGCCTCACATGCTTGATAGAAGTCTAAAGAGAAATATGGTAAATAATGAAGATCAGACTGTGTGAAGCAACTGTCATTGCATGTGCTCTTGGGAAAATAATAAGCCGAATGATAATCACCTAAGATAGAGAAATGATCGGATGCGTTAGTTGAGACATTAGATTCCCAGTTTGCAATGAACAAAGAAATATTCATTTGAACAATCTTGCGAATGCTCCGAATAATGGAACCAAGTTCACTGTGAGATAGATATGATAGACATATTTGTAGTGCAAGGTTCAAAAGAAGGCCGAGGAGCTGACCATGAAGAGGGAAATACGATAAGTATGATTGCAGGCAAAGAGAGTCTTTGAGATGATCAACTTCACAATCCCAATATTCCCAACCAGAGTTCAACATGAGAGATTTGCATGAAGATGGATGCGCTGTAACAGATTCATGGATTTGGTCATAAGTACAATTCTAAAAATTTGAATGATCACACCTAGAATACCAAACACTTTTTACATGGGGATCCACACTAAATGAAACCTTGCAGATAGACAGATTGTGCGTGAGAAACCCAATTTGATTTGGTTCCGGTGGCTTATCAGAGTTGCTAAGTCTTGACATAACCATCAACGGACGTTGAAGTGCCTCTACTCGGTGGCACGTCTTGGAACTTTCTAGAATTACAGAATCACATTTTGAAGCATGAGCCAGATCATGCATAGCTTGAGGGTTGCTACTGTTGCTAATTTCAAAATTTCTCTCAGGATGGAAGCCATCTCTGTCACAGGGTGCACCCAATTTTTTAGCTTCAACAAGTTGACTTGAAGAGTCGTCTTCATGCAAGAAAAGTGATGACGGGGAATGGGAAGGAAACTCTGTGATTAGAATGTTTTCAAATTTATCATGGACAACCCAATGTCTTGTGTCAATCGAAGAGATAACTCATCAGATGAAGAAACAAGAGAACATGGAGCATCTCTGCCGCGTGTAGATGCGTTGTGAATGGTAGGACACAAGGGAGAGTGAGGTGAAGAGGAAGTTTCTATATGGATGTCTTCTTTGACCAGAGCACATTGTAGATCTAATTTAGAGTCTTCATGAGAAAACAAAAGATCAAATCATGTGTTTGGGTGTTCTTCACCGCATATGGAAGCATGGGGGTGATGACTGCCAAAGGCTGGGGGTTGATCGAAAGAATTAATTTTACAGGATGTTCCACCGAGATTAGCAAATTGAGAATCATTCAAGAATGCAAACTCATTGTTTTGATGCACACAATTTTGAATCGGAGAGGGAATATTGGTAGTGTCCTCACGTTTGTGCTCCTCTACCTATGTAATGTGATTGCATTGTGCCTGATCGCAATTTGAGCAAACAACTTGAGAATCAAGAGAATGCGAACAACTAGTTAGTGGAACATATTGATCAAATGTGTCATGGTACAAGGAGTCATAGCTTGTAGATGATAGAGGATGGCAGAGACACAGATCACATTCGAGACTTGAGCTGTGAATGGTGATGTCCTCTTGCAGAATGGAGGAGTGATTCTTTGCTATAGGCTTCTTGAGCCATTCTGGAACTTCCTCCATAGAAGTGGCAGACAGATGAGAAGATGGGTTGGGGACATGCTACAAAAATTTCTTATCTTTTCAATCACTGCAAGGGGGCACCCACATCGGGACCGAAAAAGAGGAGGATAAGGAACAAATAGGGTGTTGGGATCCTCCTCTGCAATATGAGATGCCTCATGGTTCACAAGAGTTGGGGATGAAGGGAAATCAAGAGGTTCATCGTATTGAGAAATATAGACCAAGCATTTAAAAGTTTCTCTCAAGAAATAAAAGTTTAGAAGTTGTTTAGGAATTTTGTAACAAAGGTGAAGGAAGTGATCAACAAAGTCCTCAACTGATTTGTCAGGCTCTATTCTTAAACAACATATTTTTTGACGAAACTCCCAGTTGCTATACTCATCGAATGTTTTAGTCATCATTTTAGCAAGCTGACCAAATTAATCGATAGAGGTAAAGGGTAGTGTGTGACACCATTTCTTAACATGACCTTCGAATGTGAGGGTGAGTAATGTAGCCCAGACCTCTCCAGACTTTATTCCATGATGATTGCAAAACGTAATAAATTGACAGACATGGTTACGAAAATATGGTTCACCCTCACCACTGAACTTCAACTTGGGTAGGTCACTGATAACTTCCACCAGGATGGTACATTTCAGAATTTATAGAAAGACATGCTAGGAATATGATCTCAGGAAGAGCCATTTTTAAAATAAGACATTAAAACCAGACTTTATAGGCACAACCTGTCATTTGGCCCTCCTTCTAGCACCATTTTTTTGACGGTTCTAGAGATTCATCAACCAAGGGATCTCCTCGATATGAATTCCCAAATAGACCTCACATTGTTTGGTGTAGGAGTCCCATCCAGTATGAAGGCCTGGTTCCCATATACTTAGAGATCTGCCTTGGCTATAACTATCAACACATGAGAGTCTTACGTTGGTATCTTCAAACAACAAGGTACATGTGCCTAGTGAGTGCGTAATGTAACTGTGTCAAGGTTTTTGGGAGAGTAAAGTGAGCCTCTAAGTGAGAGGTAGTAGTACCACGCAAGAAGAGACACATGCGAACTAGAAAGGGTCTATCCAGCATCCAACGAAATAGTCCACATTAGACGCGGAAGTCATTAAAACTAAAGTACAAGGTAAAACATGTACACCATCCAATAGAGTAGTCCACCTGGATGTGATGGTTGTTATAACCAATAAACAAGACATGTCTGTCTAATTTCTTGTGGAGTAGTCCACAAGGACGAGACAATAGTGATAAATGATACAACACATCTTCCACAATGTAAGTACTAAAACAACCAAAATAGTTCGACTATCTTAGTACAGGTTAAGAAAACATGCATTATAGATTTTTAAAGAGTAGTATTAAAAACATCTACAAAACATACGTGAAAATTTGTTGACCTTAATAGGATTCTGAATTAAGAAAAAGTCCCAAGACACATTTGTACACCATACATCACTAGTCCCACTCCTCGCTCCTCAAAGAACATGCTACAAAATCTCAAGGTTATGTGGGAGGAGCCAAGGTGAAAAGTCATTTCTCATACAATGGGAGAGGTATATATAGCTAAGGGTGATGCTTGACCCTTGTGACTCTTGGACTACCCTCATGAGCATTCAACATCTTATGACTTTTCAAGTGACACGACTCTTCAAATTCTTGTGTGCACCCATTGGACTCTCACATTACATTACATTTGATTACAATAGATATGGCCCATGGTGGTGATGTGGTCAAGACAAATCATGACACAACTCGACATGACAATGCTGACATGTAGTGGCTGACTGTGGTGTCCATGTCAAGATTCTACGCTGCTAAGTGTGGATGTGTTCTTGGATGTGCTTTTTCTTCACCTCTGCATAGCTTGGTGTTGTAGGGTCTTCAATGGTCTTGGTATTGCAAGATGGTTCCATGCATGTGTTTCTTTCGCTTGCTACTTCATGTGATTTGTTCATCCTTCCAGTTGCAAGTAAGTCTTCTAGCATGTGCGCTCCTTCTTCATCCTGTTCGTCATCTCACCATAATCCATCTGTGTACCTATTCTTACAATTCACTCATGACATGATGACATCAAATCCAAAATCTCATAGTCTAACATGATGTGTTGTTTTCCATGTTTAGGTGACAAGGAGAGAGGACAAGTCACTGAGAATGTGCAGAGCACAACTTACGCTGGGATGAGGAACTCTATGGCATTGTCTTCAAAGTCGAGGAAAAATATGTAGTGGCCATTGGGAGGTAAAATTGTGCAGTGAAGGACACCAGTGGCAGCTGCAAGGTGGGACCTTGAGGGGCACTTCTGTGCATTTTATGGAGTGAAGACAAGAAAGGGCTATAGAGGACCAGCTAGGCAACCCTGCATAATTTCCAGGGGAAAGACAAGGCAAAGCAATAGAGGAACAACTGGGCAAGCGCAGCTTTAAAGAGCAGTGAGTCCCAACTGAGGGAGGTCACTAGGAGGACATCTCTGCATAGTTTCTGAGATAAGTGCAAGCTTAGGTTTCTGTGTAATGTGGGGTTCCAGCAAGTAGGAAGGAGACTTGATGATTGTGCTTGAGAAATGTGCAGTTCAGATAGGTTGTGAGACAGTTTCTGCACAATTTTGGGAAGGAAGATAACTGGCCATTCTTAGGATTGCGTAGTGTAGCTGGCCTGGAGGACAACGTCAATCATTGTGTAGTTCTGGGAGACCGAGAAGCACCATTGAGGGCAGAGACTCTTCAGTGCAACTTATTCAGGGTATGCTGAAGTGGAGTTGGTCCGTTGAGAGATTTTTAGGAAATTGGCTAAGTGTGAAAGGCAAGTGAACTCGTGAAGACTCAACATTGTGATCACACAATTAGCAGACTTTGACAACACGACGACACTGAACACCAGGACAACATATAAAAGCATGACCCTCTGTGGGACTGTCTAGAGGTGAAAGTGAAAATCATGACACTTGGAATAGATCTTCGGATGTCTGTGAGGACACTTGTGTGATAATGCTTACAAGTTTGTGTGTGAGTACGATGGATGTTCACATAGCTAGGAAAACCCAAACACACAAAGAAAAACCTTCAAAATCACAAGAACAAGATTGCAAGCACGACAAAGAAATCAACATGTCAAAAGACGACAGTTCGTTAAGCAAGAAAAAATGAAGCAAGAAACATAGAGGAAATACATGGAATGAATTTTAGTTTTTTCAACTATGCATGTCGTTGAAGACAAAATGATATGGCAATGGTAAGAAATCCTTCAATTTACACGGAAAGATGTGTTTTAAAAGATATGCTTTGTTTTCCTTACCTATCCTCCAAAGGGTTATGCATCCAACGAAGTCTTCATGCGGTCTCACTCTTCTATCATACCTTGGGTTCCTTGGTCTGCTTATCTTTATCCTCAGCTCCTTGAGAGTAACCTAGCATGTCATCCTTCCTTGTGGTCACTGAGAAACACATCTGCACAGTTTCAGCGGACAATGACTGCTGCTGGGATGAGACCCTAGGAGGCACATCTGCACATTTTCTAGATGCAAGGAAAATTAGGAAACTGCGGGACTGTGCAATTTTTGGATGCAAGACACTGTTGTGGGATGAGGTCCTGGGAGGACGCCTATGCGCAGTTTATATATGCAAGGAAGACTGGGAAAATAAGGGACAACACTGCACAATTTCTGGAAACAATGGGTTCCGTTGAGGGAAGGACACTAGAGGAAACCACTTTGCAGTTTTGGATGCCAAGGGAAGCTGGACTCTCTGCACATTGTGCAGTTACAACAGGCAAGAGGAAATACTTGAGGGTTGCAAATGTAGAATGTGCCGTTCTAGAAAGTTGGATGAGGCTAAGTTGTTAGGGAAATTCCAGAATTTGGCTAAGCGTGGGATCATTGAAACTAATGTGAATAGTGATAGAACTTGACTACGATCACACACTTGAACACTTAGTGATGCAACATAGACCATCCAAAACATATGAAAACATACTTCACTTGATGTAGCAACCTTTGTGACAAGAGTGTGTGAAGTGAGACACGTCTATGTGATGAGAACAACTCATATGCACAAATATTTGCCCTTGAAGTAGAGCAAAATTCACTTTGCATGAAAAACGATAATCCCCATGTCCAAAGATGACACATGTTGTATAAGATAAAGCGTGAATGACTCTTAAGATCAAAGAGGGGAGCTTGAGATCATCAGCTTACCAATAAGTGATGAAGGAACAATTGATCACAGGATCCAGAGTAGGCTCCGAGATTTGAGTACAGGACAAAATTTTGGAGGGTGTTGCAACCGCTATTTAATTATTTAGGGTTTTCTTAGATTAATTATTTAGAGTCCTAGAGCCTTCTTAGAATATATATTTGTTATAAAAGATATGAAATATAGAAATGTATTCTTTCTTAGGAACTAATTTAAGAAAATAGTTAGGAGTGTTGTTACAAGTGCTTTAAATGTAAATGAATACTTATAAATGAAATAAGTGATCCATAACAAAATTAGTTTAAGACACAAGCTTATTTAAAAC
The DNA here is from genome assembly GCA_000404065.3 of Pinus taeda. Taxonomy (NCBI): domain Eukaryota; kingdom Viridiplantae; phylum Streptophyta; class Pinopsida; order Pinales; family Pinaceae; genus Pinus; species Pinus taeda. The sequence continues at coordinate 130,717 of APFE031002248.1, read as the reverse complement.
TTGTTTGTCTCCACTTGCAAGAGTTCTTAGTGATTGTATGTAATCTCTTGTATATTTCATGTAATTTTATTTTCTTTATTAATAAAATTTGTGTGTATGAGGACACTTATGCTATTATTGTGGTATAAAAGAAACAATAATGTCGCTGGTGTGAGGAGGAAATTCCAACATCAAAATATTTTGGAAAACTCAATCAAATTGATTAGTAGTTAATTGGTATGCAAATTATTTAAGGTTTATATAGGAAAATAAATATGAATGAAAAGAAAATTGAAATTCAGTTATTCTATTTAATGAATGCATAGATCTATAGATAGCTTGAAGTTTTAGATCTAGATTTTTCATTCATCAACAAGCTAGTGAATATAAAATCCATTTTTTTACTTTGCCAAGCTTTGTACGAGGCTCAATATTTTTTGGGTTGCATTTTGGTCTTTTGGTTTTCACCCTTTGCTGATCTCTTTTTGACATCCACTTGCAGCATATTTACACAAGTCATATTGTTTTATTATGTCAATCCAATGTAAGCACCTGCTCATTGAGCCACCGTAGAGGAGCATGAAAGACAACGTATAGCCAAATATTAGAGATGCATCACCATGTTGCCATCGTGGAGGAGCAGGGATAGACAACATTTATCACCATAGATTTTGTGCAATCGTAACTGAATGTGCAAAGAGAGAATGTGTACCTGAGAATTGAGCGACCATGTCGCAATTGTGGATAGGAGTTGCGTTGATGACTGTCCGTGGACATGACCTGCGTGAAATCATCGTGAGGAGCCAACACGATGGAGACCAGTGCGATACTACCATGGAAATCTGCAACCTGGATGCAGCGTTGAGCCAAGAGTGTTTAGTATGGAAGAAGTAACTGAATTTAAAGACCAACGTTAGGCAACGCAGAAGCCATTTTCTCATAGTACTATGTTGATGAGGTTTGATGAGGTTTGATGAGGTTAAGTTGATTGTAGATTTTTAAAATATTTTAGGATAGTATGGACATAGACTGGGCCATGTCTGTCCTTCTTATCCTGGAATATTCCTAGAATTTATAATGTGGAATATTCTTGGAATCTGCAATAGACTTAAAGATGGCCATTGATAAGTAAAAACATTGAAAATTTAGGCAGCCATGGAGCTGTATTTAATGTAACTTTTCAGAAACTTGGTTCTACGTTCAACGGTTGTCGAATCCAAATCTGTCTTCACTCCCTTTTACCGAGCAGTATCTGGAAACGTCGCTCTGTAACCCCTTATTGCCACAACCCACTGCTAATGTTGTTCCTACTAGGCGAGCAAAAAGTGTTCCTGTTGTTTCTGCTCCGACCTTGCAACATCTTTTCCGAGCGAGCTCTCCTCACAATCACGTTACTCAACCGTTCCTTGATCTGCAACCCTGGAATATTTACAAACGCCTCAACAAAAGAAAGTCTAACGCATATCAACCTTAAAGGAGCGTTCTTCCATATTTGGTGAATACTTTGCAAATTCAGTGGGCTTATGAATGCTTGTCTCTGATTTTTTTTATTGTTTGACCATAACAACTTAGTACCGTAGAGTCTTTCTAAGCCTAAGTTTCGTGATACAGCTGAAGTATGACACAATAGAGCTGATACAGCTGAAGTATGACACAATAGAGCTGGTAGGTCAAAAACATAAGTTGTGACCATCAATTCGTTTTTAATTTGAGTATGATATTGTCCTTTTACCATAGTCAGAGGCAACATTTGCAGCCATGGCTGCCTGATGCAACAACTTTTCTAAAATTATGCCAATGCTGTTTTTAATTTTGATATGACAATGATTTATTTATTTTGGAGTTATTGGTACCTTACATACCGCTGCTATCATTGTATAATACATAGTGCTTCACGTGTAATATGGTGTATATTACAAAATGCTTTAGGTCTAATATGGTGGAAATTACATTTATAAAATTGTATCCATGGATAGAATTCGATGGAGAAATTGTCAGTGTATCCCCAATAACGTTATAAAATTTTAAATCTATTTTTATTTTAATTATTAAAATGGTTACACAATATAAGTGTTTTGATTTTGAAATTCTTTCTTCATTATATAATTGGATGGGTAAAGTGTCCATAATTAATAAAGTTATACATTTTTTAAATTTATTAATTTTGTTG
>APFE031002248.1:102647-124600 GCA_000404065.3 Pinus taeda | reverse complement strand
AAGGCAGAGGCTCAATCCATTCTCAGAAGAAGAAATGCAAAGCCTTGAGACCTCTGCCAGCTCATTGCACCAGGAGCAGGATAAGGCAGCACTTGGGGAGGTCAGCTCCTCAGGACAAGACAGGAATACAGCTGCAAGCATAAAGGAGCAGTTCAAGGACGCTAAAAGGAGGAGTGAGCCAATCAAAATTAAACTCTATAATCATTTATTAAATATGGCTCCTCCAAACCAACAAAGGCTAATGGCTGCCTTTGATGTGCTAGAAGGCAAAATGACTATGAGCCATTTTGCCCCTACAGTGCAGTAACCTCAAACAGCTGCAGATTACATAAGGATTAATCTGGAAGTCCTTTCAAAAGACATCCACCCCATGGACCAAATAGAACTCCACAAGCAAACGGGTGAGATGGTCTATGCCACTTTGGCAGATAAGACCTTGATCAATTATAGGCTGCAAAACAGTTTGAATAACACTGCAGCTTAGCTTGAGTTGGAAAGGGCATCCTCTCAAGCCAAAGACAACAGGATCAAGGCATTGGAAGAAATTATCATAGAGTTTGGGCATGATCCCAATGATGTTAAAGCCATACAGGAGGTCCTTAAACTAAGGGATGCAGATATAGCTGCAATTAAAAAGAAGATGAAGATCCCACCAACTCTACATCCACAAACAGATGAAGTTGCCCAGCAGAGGCAACAAAAGGATGTCACTGCATTATTGATGACTTTATATAAGGAACTGGTAGAAACACAGGAGAAGCTGCAGGACACAGAGACAACTTTAGAAGCAGCACTACAAAGAAGGGAGGCAGGACAATCTTCCAAGCCACCCACAGAATCAATAGACCTTGAGGAGACCCCTCAAGGTACTGGCCCTCCAAAACAACAGGCACCAGAAACAGCTCCAGCCACTACAGCACCACCAACAGAAAAGACTGAGAGCTTAGACATGCTGAAACTAAGGCAGGAGATTCAGGTACTGGAGTCTCAGATGACAGAGCTCAACCAAGCCAAGGACAACTTAGCCAAGATAGAAGAGAAATATGATAAGTCTAAGCAAAATATAGCTGAGAGGGAGAGAGAAGTAAAAGCTCTAAGAAAGACAATTGCAGAGCTAGAAAAGCAGCTCAATTTTGAGAAAGTGACAGCAGAGCTCAAGCAAGTGATTTGGACTGCCATTGGACAATCAATAACTAACCAGTGGGAGTACATTGATGCTATATATGAACAAGTGGGACTCCTTGGCAGCGCAAGGAAAGAATTACAAAGAGCAAGAAACTCCCTAAGCAACATGGCAGACCTTGCCCCCAGGATGATTGAGGTCCTAAATTACAGAACAAGTTCCCAGTTGGTGAAAATGGGAATTGGAAATAGAACTGAAACTATATCTGTGATTAAAAAGGTCACAATAATGAAGAACCTAATCCAAACCCTGGACAGGAAAATCCAGGATATACAGGCAGACATAAACAAGTTTCAGTATAGGTTCACAGCCCTGCAGGACAGAGGGCTTCCCAACTTGCTAGAATCAGGGAAGCTACTCTCTCATGACAAGTACATCAAAAGGGTAAGCAGTTTTGCAGCAATTCAGATTGCTGAGGCTCCAGGGACATCTTCATCAGGCCCAATAATAGGACAAGCTCTTTTTGAGAAATTAGACAACTTGTTTTTTATTAAGAATGAAATAACACATCTATTTGATGAGCCTCCTCATTTCTATAAGTATACAGAGGCTGATGAGACCTTAGGGTCAATTTTGAGGCATCAGCTTCCTCCTCTAGATACATGGCAAGACTTAATAAAGCTACTTTTGAACCAAATCTGAAGAATTAAATATTTTTTCAGCAATACGGTCTTTATTGCATCTACAGGTGGACAAAGACATGACAGCAAGCATGAAGACGCTGAGCCAACTCAGCACAGGTACTCGGCATCAACAACAGCATCAGCAGGCACAGGTGGCAGGGCCAAGAAGATACAAAAATCAAAGTGACAGAGCACTTCATTCCATATTTATGATAAAGCCGCACAGCCGACTCCGCAGTGCCCAAAGGTCAAAAAACTGTCCTGACAGCAGTTAAAGGCTTTTAAGAGTCATTTACATTTGCAATTACTTCTCATCTACTCTCTGTGTACGAGTGTAAGAGATATTTTCCTCTCAGATGACTCCATACCTGAGATATTTTTGTATGTAACCTCTATATATTCCCCCTCGCGTTTGTTTAGAGGGGTTGGACTCCGGATGTAAAGAAGCTCTCGTTTCTCTTCTGTTGCTCTTACACTGTAAAGATTCAGGCAGCTAATACAAAGAACAATGGGATTTCTTCAGATATTGTCTTTCATGATGATCTGCTGGTGTGTGGCTTAAAAATACAGGATTCCCGTGTATTCCATGGCTCAATAAGTTCCCTTACTCCTTTTGTTATGATTATGTTTGCCATACTTTCTTGTATCTCTCATGTTTCCCACACATATTCGATTCTCTGAATAGCTAGTAAAAAGAATAACCCAGGTTTTAATCTTTGATTACCCTGAGTTCAATCCTAGCTGTTCATATATGTTTTCTTCAGTTATGGTACTTAAAGAGTAATTCTTCAATGCTACCTTTAATACTGTATTATCACTAGAGAATGTTATTCCAGGAATTCAAGAAATTGCTCCCAGATAACAGACCTCTTTCACACCAGTCAACTTAAGCAAAGAATTCTTCATTGCTTTTTGCTAAGTTGTTTCCATTTTCGCCTCTCAATCTTTATAGTTTGTGTCACAGAATACATACAGGCCCTGTATTTATCCCACACTTCAGTCAAAACCTCATGAGAACAGTAGCCCAAGACCCCATTGCCCAATGGATTAGTTACACCTAAAGTCAGACATTAAAAGCTATCAGAAGCATTCATCCTCCCAACCAAACACAAAAACAACCAAAAAATTCACTCCATAACTAGCCTGAAATCTTCACTGAAAGCAGTAACATAACTAATAGAGAGAGCCCTCTCTGACTACAGCTGGGCTAGAAGCTGTAGCCCAAAGATTGGTTAGTGGTTACCCCGGCCGTATCCTCTCTGGAGTCAAAGAGGACAACCTGGGTGTTAACAGAACCTATAGAGGAAACCAAGTGGCTAGCCACCAGGTCAGGTGGTGAGCCTTAATCTGATTCTGTCCAGCTTTGACACCTGTCTTTTGTTTGTTTTGCATCCTGTTTAGTCTTTTTTACAGTTTTATCTTCCTTCTTGATTGTAAAATCTCGGAATTTTGTCCCCACTGGTCGACTTATCATGGTCAAGTCTGAATCAAGTTTTGATTTACTCGGTCTTAACTCCAATTTTTTGTATATGAGAACTATAGCCCCTGCATGGGCAGCTGAAACTTTTTCAAATTTGGGTCTGGACTGGTTCCCCTTCTGGGGCAGTCTCATTCTCAAGTTTGGAAGATTAGAATGGTCATTCCATTGACCCAGTACTGCTGAGGCCGGTGCCTCCTTGTACATTTTGCCTATATCAATAGAGTAGTTTTACTTAGAAAAAAAAAAAATTAAAATTTTTATTTTCATTAAAAAATTATACAATTTTGACTTTTCCCTGATATGATAAAATCTAAACCTAAAATTTAAAAAGAAATCATCACTAGGCTGTAACTGATGCAGGAAATCTGTATCTTGAAATCAATACACATTTTGGTCATCATTGATCCATCTTGTGATCAACGATGAAATCAATACGCATTTTGGTCATCATTGATCCATCTTGTGATCAACAATGGATATTTTATTGAGGCTTCATGCTCGCTATTCTAATCATCTCCAAAGAACACATAAATTAATTCAATCACCAATTACATACGAAACAAATACGTATTAACTGCACGCAGTTACACAAGGAACATAATTTATATCTCACAATCGAACCCCTACTTAATCGTTTCGTGAGGCTTACATCATTGGCGCCATGACGGCCTGATCTCCATTCAAATGGCCGGCCCTTTACAAACACATGGTTACAATTTATAAAAAATAACTACATAATCGTAGTTCATTTTAGATCCACGTTTCTCTCAACTTACACCCTCTAAATAGCATTTAGAGCCAAAAAAACCCATCTGAGAGCTGCCCCTTCCAGAAACTCGTTTTGTCTTCTAGAAGTAGTCAAAATTCCATTTTGATTGAGGAGTCGTCGACTCGTCGTGCTCATGCATTGCATCAGTAACTACTGCAACTCTATTTTTAAAATTTTTTTCTCTTAAATTTTAAATGAAATTCTAAGAAAACAGAAAAAATTGTACATCATGAAATGACTTATTTATTTAAAAATAAAGAATAAAACATATATCACATGTACAATATTAAATCTTTCCATATCAAGTATTTCTCATGATTTTAACTCTTTTATTAAAAAAATGTGTAATTTAAATCATGAATTATTACTCATGATTTTAACTCTTTTATTAAAAAAATGTGTAATTTAAATCATGAATTATTTTTCATATGATAATAGTAATAGTAATACTAATTAATATTCATGATATTAATTTTTTTTTCCAAATTCAAATAGTATTGTAATTTTAACCTAATCTATTATTATGTTCTCAAATACATTTTTTTCTTGTTTTAGTAAAATAAGCGAGAGTGAAAACATGCATGTTTTGGTTTTGAAATTTTATTATAGAATTATAAAATTGGATGGGTAAAATGTCAATAACTAATAAAGTTATAAATTTGTTAAATTTATTAATTTTCTTTCTTAGAATTGTTCAAATAATTTTGTAAATGGGCAAAATTTCTATTAATAAATGATTTGGTTTTGAATTCCACTTAATTATAATTTTCTATAAAAAAATTCATTACTTAATTAATTTCTTAATAAATAAAATACAATTATTTTTTGATAAACTCTAACTAAATCAGAACAAATCATCACTCAGTTAATTACAAATCTAAAAAATCCCAAAATTCTATTAAGTTTTAAATGAAATTATGAAAATAGTAAATATACTCATAACTGCTAATTTATTTAAAATAAAAGATAAACTTATTTACTTATATATTATATTAACATTTCCTTTATTATCCTATATGAAGCTAATTGTTATTAAGTATTTTCTATGTTTTATATATTTTAATAAAGAATGTGTACTTTGACTGTTTTTTTTAATATGATAATAATAATACTAATTAATATTCATGATATCCTACCAATAATGATTTTTTTTCAAATTCAATCACTATTATAACTTTAATCCAATCTATTATTATGCTCTAAACCATATTTCTTCTTCTTAATAAAAGAAGAGAGGGTGAAAATATGCATGTGTTTAATCTCTATAATTATTTAACATTTAAAAACACTTCGACATATACTTACTCATAATATTCCAAAGATATTATACCAAATTAACAACTATTGTAATTCAATGATTTTTAAACTTCATTTAAAGTTCCATGTATCCAATTTCAAAATAAGAATGGAAATACCATTGCTTGAATTGTACCCATAATTGCCATAAAGATAATCATTGAATTATAATTTGGGTTGGTTGTTTTGGAATGGTCATATTTTTTTGTGGTTATCTTTATTTGGATTATAAATTTAGGAATAGTTTGGAAATATTAGATATAAGAATGAAGTTAAAAGTGATATGGGAGGATCAGAAAATGTCTAAAATTCAAAGTGCTCAGTGGAAACAACATCGTGTTGAAAAGCTCAATGAGACGATTCAGATTCAACTTGAATAGCATCAAACAGAGTCTATATGAAAAATTTATGGTAGTTTGAATATTTTGACCAACAAACAAAAAATCAAACTTACCAAGGCATGTGACAATATCTAGACATGCCACATGATAGTATAGAAAATAATACATGTCATCGTTTTGGCTTGACATGTGTCGTTGAGTTAGTAGTGATGTGGCAATTATGTGTCATCATGTTGGTAGACCAATAGAAGGTTTCCATGTGGCCCAATTAGAGGGTGCCACACAACGTCTCAAAAAAATGCAGAAAGTTCCAATAAATTGGTTCAATGGACAAAAACCAATGAGGTTCAAACACATGACCTCCAATTGCAAGACAAGTGGCGTAACCAATGGGCCACACAATGCAATTATTTATATTATTGGCACATTCCTTATTTAAATTATAATTATAATGTAAATGCCAAACCAGGGAAGACCATGGGTTTGACCTTGTGACCTTGTTGATTTTCAAGTGCAATAGATATAAGCACTAATTTCTGAAATACTAATAATTACTTCTAATGATGTAGATCTTCTTTTAATGATTCTAGTTTACCATTAAGCAATTACACTTCAAAACTTCAACCATAAATACACAAGGACAGTAGGGATCATAATGAAAAGTGAGAGCACAAGATCTACCTTGGAAAAACCCACTTTTGGGAAACCCCAACAACCTTTTCCTTATAGAAATTATTCATTTCAACAAGAGATACACCCAATACAACTAGTCTACTAGGAGGTTAAACTGGACAATAAGGCTATGGTCAAACCTAGTCAAACAACCCTCTTTTTAAGTTAATCTTATGCCCATCAACTTTAACCCACTAGATTTGCCTAGGCCAAATTTTAACCTCCCAGAATATGCCTAAAAGCTCAGTCCTAATACCTAGAATTTTAGCCCTATTGCACATAAATTGCTACCCATAAATCCGACCTACTGCCTAGAACTTGCATTGCACGCCACTTTACCCTCTTCTTGGTCTCTCAGATCTATTTTCATTTCTCCACTTATCAAATGTGGTGGAATTTATCGTTGGGTGATCATCTCAACCTCAACATCTCACTTTCACTCTTTCTTCTTTGCGGTCTTGGGAATCATGTTTGTGTCACCAAACAAACCATTCCTATAACTTAATCAATGGATTTGGAGTCAAATCAATGACCCAACGTAAATGAGTATTCCCTATCGGCACACTACCAACTACACTTACAACTCCTTGGTTGGTCATACATCAGATCACTCCCATCGCAATCCAATCCCTAAATATCCTCTTTCTCCTTCACTAATATTTCGTTTGAAGTTCTCAACCTTTTTCTATTTTTCCTACATCCATGGACATGGGCTCTGCTCTGTTCTTTTTTGGTAGTTGTTGTCGCTATGCAAAGCTACTACAATCTACAACTCTATGTACACATAGGTGGCTCTAGCTCTATTTCTTTCCCTACTCTGTTACTTTTGGCATTTGAACTTATTTTCAATTAAATCAGTTTGACTATGTTTATATTATATCTTGCATATTAAATTAATTCATTTATTTCCATTATATAAAGATAGATTTATTTCAATTGAGTATTAATTTTATGTAATACATTATATATTGTATTTTTGTTATTGCATTAAAGTTTAATTATCATAATTTGCATATAATTAACAAGCACATATATATTACATGTACTATATATACTAAACATATATAATACCTTCCTTGATAATGTTCTTTCCTTTTAGTACATTGATGGATCTACCAAATTTGATTTAGAGTCTCTCAACTTTCACAGATTTGTCATTGTGGGAGTTACCATCGATTTATAGTCCATCATTCCATACCTCTGCAGGACCTTGATAATTCTCAGGGCTAAGGAAAGTACATTATCAAGGTCCTGCAGAGGTTTGCAATGATGGAATGTAAATTGATGGTAACTCCCATGATGAAAAATCTGTTAAAGTTGAGAGACTATGAGTCAGATTTGGTTGATCCATCAATGTACCAAAATTTGATTGACTTACTAATGTATTTGGTTAATACTGGGTAGACACTTGCTTTGCAGTGAATACTATAAGCCAATTCCATGTGGAACTAAGACATGATCATTGGATTGCAATAAAGCATGTATTGAGATATTTCCATGGTACAACTTATTATGGTTTAAAATATGTCTCAAATGATGATATAAAACTACAGGGATATACACATGCAAGAGTGAGAAGGGATTGTTGAAGGCAGAAAGAGTACTTTTGGAGGTTACTTAAGTTTTGGTTTTGCTATGATTTTGTGGATGAGAAGGAGGCATAAATGTGCTCCACTTGGTACTACTGGGGCATAGTATACTACAACCAATTTAGTGAGTTGTGAAGCGGTGTGGATTTGGAAGTTACTTGCAGGACTATGTGATCAGGTGTTGGAACCGACCATGATATATTGTGACAATCAAATCTATGTGAAGATGACAAAGCATCCAATTTTCCATGATAGGTTGAAGCACATCAATATCAAGTACCACTTCATCCATGGCATGGTGCAGAAGGGAGTTGTGAAGCTTCAATATGTCTACACTAATGAGTAGATAACTGATATTCTTACAAACCCTCTTTCCAAACCAAAGTTTGTATACTTCAGGGAAAATCTTGGACATGTCGAGAATGCCTCTAACAGTGAGAGGGAGTGCCAATGAGATAGCATCATGGACTGGCATTCTCCTTGTGTCAAGTATATTGACCCAAATTAGGGTGAATGGTATAGCAAAGGACTAGCATTCTTCTTGTGTCAAGCATGTCAACTCAAATAAGGAAGAATGGTCCTCGAGCATCAGGCCCAGATATCATCAAGCCATGAATTACTTAGATATAATGTGGCCTTTGAAGATTCACCATGTGTCAAAGATATTGATCTAAATGATGGTAAGCCAAGACTAGTATGTATACCATGTGTCAGATGGACCAAAATTATAGTGACTAGTTGATGCTAAATGATGTATTATGTGTCAGAAGTATCAACATGGATTATGGAGAGGATATACCATAGTTATAAGGTATCGACGAGAATTCTCATAACTTGTTGATGTTGCTGATCTACCATGTGTCAAAGATATTTTACCAAATTATGGTAATGGGTTGATTTTATTGGTTTACCATGTGTCACAATTGTTGACTCGATTATGGTGATTGAATAATGATAATGATTTTTTATAACCTTTTATTTGATAAATTTGTCAACAAAAGAACATTTGTCTAGTCATTATGAATACCTCCATAGCTAAGAGGGAATGTTGAATTTTGTAGCTATGGTCAGTCTTCATAATTTATATTTTATCCCTTGAAATACATAATGAATTTGTAAGACATCTTCTTCATGTTTGATTTAAAAGAGAAAATTTTGAAATTTGAAATTTGAATTTTTCGCTCCAAGCTTGTCAAGTCAGCCCTCCCTCAAGTCAAGTCAGAGCCAATGAAGTGACATACCCATTTATACAGGAAAAATATTGTATATGCAACATGCGACCTCCTCCATAAGACACCATTCGACTTCTCACAAGACAAGTAATATTTTGTGCATCCTAGCAAAGAAGAAGAAGGATGACTTCATCTTTAAAATCTATCTTTATCTCTTGACTTTGTATGAGTGACTTTTTGGATAGTTTATGGGTAGTTTGTTGAATTTTTGGATAATAGTTTCTTATCAACAGGGCCAAAATTTTGGGTAGCAGGGCTAAGTTTCTAGGCATATTTTGAGAGGTCAAAATTTTTCCTAGGAAAATTAGAGATGGCCGAATTTGAAGGGTAGAAGGTTGACTTGAAAAGAGGGTTGTTTGACTAGGTTTGATCATAAACGTGTTGGTTTGTTTAGCCTCATATTTGAGTAGATATATTAGGTGTATATATTGTTGAAATAAATAATTTTTGTAAGGAAAAGGTTGTTGGGTCTTCCCCCAAGTGGTTTTTTCCACGGTAAATCTTGTGTTCTCTTTGTGCATTGTGATATCTACATTCCTTGTGCATTTATGGTTGAATTTATGAAGTGCAATTGCTTGATGATAAACTAGAATTACTAAAAGAAGATCCACAGTGGAGGGTTAAAATATTTGACCCCAAAAATCTGGTGTGATCAATCCAAAAAATTCCTTTCTATAATCATCATTAATCATAGAAGTATGAATTCAGAAAGATCTATATCATTAGAAGTAATTATCATTATTTAAGAAATTAGTGCTTGTATATATTGCACTTGTAAAATCAACATGGTATCAAAGCTTTGGTGAAGCATAAGACACTGAGATCACTCTTGAAGGGCTTTGGTAAAGGAAAGAACATTGAAGAAAATCTACATCTAAAATCTAATTGTTTACCTATAACTATGGGTTCCTCTATGAACTCTAAGAAGAAATTGGAATGAGCTACAAATTTCATGGCTTGGAAAATAAGGATTGATCTCATCCTTGCAAATAATGTTTTCTTAGGTATTGAGAAAGGAAATATCATTGAGCTCTTAGATAATGAAGGAAATATAAAATATGAGAAATATGACATCAAATCTAGAAGTATCATTATAGATTCAACCAAATATCATTTGATTCCTTATGTCCCAAATATTGGCTCTTCAGAGAAAATATATGATGCCCTAGTTGGATTATACACTATCAACAACATTGGTCAAACAGTGAGTTTAAAGAATGAACTTCACAATGTTAGGATGGAAAGAAATGATATTATAGCCTCACATTTCATGACGATTTCTCAATTAAGAGATTAACTTCAAGAAATTAATGAAACAATTTATGAAAGGGAACTCATGACTAAAACACTTAATGGTTTACTTTACTCATGGATTTATTTCCATCTAGTATTTGTGGAAGGAAGGAAGCTCAAAAGTTTGAAGAATTATGTACTTCTTGTACTCAAGAAGAATGTAGGCTCATATCAAAACGAAAGATTCAAATATATAATGAAGGAAAATCTCAAGATTTTGTAGCATGTTTCAAGAAGGTTGGAGGAAGAAATAAGTTTGGTTTCCAAGGAAGAAATGAAGGTCGAATAAGATCTAAGGGAATAAGACATGCTCCTCAAGGAAAGAGAGATATGTCGAAATTTTAATGCTATCATTGTCACATATTTAGTCACCATAGATATGATTGTCTTGAAAGATTGAATGATCAAAAGAGAAAGGGAAAGCAACATGCTACCACAAAAGACATTGATAAAATTCCTAAGAAACCTAAGAATGAAGATTTAGGTACCAAATAATTCTTCTATTTTTCTTTTCTTATAGGTTCTATTGCAGATAGCAATGATTTGTGGCTAGTAGATAGTGGTGCCTCAAGGCACATGACAAGAGATCGTGACAACCTCACAAGTCTAATGGAAGGAAGATTATCTCAAAAGGTAGGGCTTGGAGGAAACAACAATTACATAGTCAAAAGGTATTGGGAAAACATCCATTGAGTTAGAATTAGGTGAAACTGTTCATATTAGCAATATACTGTATGTACCACATCTAAAAAAAGGATTTGGTTTCTATTTCATGTTTGGGAGATAAGGGATAGAGTAGCATTTGTTGATGGTAAATTACTGGTGTGGCTAATGGGCTCAAGTATAAATTTTCCTCAGTAATTTGTGTTCATGAAGGAAGGTTGTATATACTCTTGAAACAAACTACTCAAGCATTAGTACATAAAGACATCAATCCCTGTGAACTTTGGCATAAAATATATTTTCACCTTCACTATAGAACTTTGTCAACTTTAAAACAAATGATTTTAGGTTTTCTAGAATTATAGCTGGAACATGAAGGAGTATGATGAGAATTTTGCTTCAGTTTCCAGGTACACTACCATTAGAACTATTATTTCTATTGCTTCTTCTATCGGTTGGAATTTACATCAGATGGATGTAAAGATCGTTTTCCTCAATGGTGTGATATACAACTACAGGGATATACATATGCAGATTGGGAAATGAGTGTTGAAGACAAAGATAGTACATCCAGAGGTTGCTTTAGTTTCGACACCACCATGATTTCGTGGATGGGTAGGAAGCAAACATATTTTTCACTAAGTACTATTGAGGCAGAGTATATTGCAACTAGTTTACCAAATTTTGAAGTAATGTGGCTTCAAAAGTTACTCACAACTCTATTTGATCAGGTGCTAAAATCGATCATGATATATTGTGGAAATTAAAGTTGTGTGAAGTTGATAGAGAATCTTCTTTTCCATTATAGGTGGAAGCACATCAAGGTCAAGTACCACTTCTTCAATGACATGGTGCAGAAGAGAGCATTGATGCTTCAATATGTCTCCAATGATGAGAAGATAGATGATATTCTTATAAAGCCTCTATCCAGAGTGAAGTTTGCATACTTCAAGGACAAGCTTGGAATTGTTGAGAATTCCTCTCTCAGTGAGAGAGAGTGTTGATGAGATAACATCATGGACTGGCATTCTCCATGTGTCTAGTATATTGACCTAAATCAGGGAGAATTGTCCAACATAGTACTGACATTCTTTCTGTGTCAAGCATGTTGACCCAAATTAGGAAGAATGGTCCTGGAACATCAGGCTCATTTAGTGTCAGGCCTCAAATTACTCAAATAAAGCATGGCCTTTGGAGATTCACCATGTGCCAAATATATTAACCCGAATGATAATGAACCAAGAATAGTCTGTATACCATGTGCCAGATAAACTTGAATTATGGTGACTAGTTGATGCTAAATGATGTACCATGTGTCAGGAGTACTGACGTAGATTATGGTGAGGATATACCATAGGTATGAGGTACCAACTAAAATTATGGTAACTTGTTGATGTTATTGATCTACAATGTGCCAAAGATATTTAACAAGAATGTGGTAATTGGTTGATGCTATTGGTTTACCATGTTTCACAATAGTTGACCTAATTATGGTGATTAAATAATGATGATTATTTGTTATAACCTTTTATTATATAAATTTGTCAACAAAAGAACATTTGTCTAGTCATTATGAATAACTCCCTAGCTATTACGGAGTGTTGAATTTTGTAGCATTCGTTAGTCTTTATAATTTATATTTTTTCCCTTAAAATACATAATGAATTTGCAATACGTGTTCTTCATGTCATTTTCATTGTTTAGCCCTTGAAAGAATAAAATAATACATGTTCTTCATGTTGGATTTAAAAGATAAAATTTTGAAACTTAAATTTTGAATTTTTGGCTCCAAACTTGTCAAGTCGACCCTCCCTTAAGTCAAGTTAGGCCCAGTGAAAAAACACAACCCATTTGGACAAGAAAAACACTATATATAGAGTGTTCATCCTCCTCCATAGGGCACCATTCTAGTTCTCACAAGTTAAGTAATATTTTAACCATCCTAGCAAAGAAGAAGAAGGATGAAGAAGGATGAGTTCATCTTTAACATCTTGCTCTCTTTCTCTCTCTCTTGACTTAGCACATGTGATTTTTACGATGGTTTCTGGGCAACAATTTCTAGGGAATAGGGTTGAAATTATGGGCAAAAAGAATTTAGGCAGTAGGGCTATGTTTCTAGGCATATTTTGGGAGGTTGAAATTCATCCTATGTAGATCAGAGTGCACCGAAGTTGAAGGAAAGAAGATTAACTTGACAAGAGGGTTTTTTGACTAGGTTTGACCATAGTCTTGTTGAACTGAAGAATTTCTCTAAGGAAAAGGTTGTTGGGGTTTCCCGCAAGTGGGTTTTTCCAAGGTAAATCTTGTGTTCTCTTTGTGCATTATGATCTCTATTGTACTTGTGCTTTTATGGTTGAATTTCTAAACTACAATTGCTTAATGATAAACTAGAATTATTGAAAGAAGATCTACATTGTTAGAAGTAATTATTAGTATTTCAAAAATTGGTGCTTCTATCTATTGCACTTGAAAATCAACAGGGTCACGGGGTCAAACCCGTGGCCTTCCCCCTTTTGGAATTTACGTTACAACTATAATTTAAATAAGGAATGCACCATTAATATAAACAATTGCATTTTGTGGCCCATTGGTTAGGTTGTTGGTCTTGCAATTGGATGTTGTGTGTTTGAATCTCATTGGTGTTGATCCGTTGAACCAAATCTTTGGAACCTTCTGCACTATACTGAGGTGCCACGTGGCACCCTATGATTGGGCCATATGACAACCTTCCATTGGTCTTCGAACATGATGCCACATTAATTCTAACTCAATGCCATGTATGGAGCCGAAATGATGCCATGTAATCAACCCAAATGGTAATTCAATGATTATCTTTAAGGAATTATCAATGCAATTCGATCAATAGGTGTTTTCTTTGTTATTTTGAAATTAGATACATGGAAATTTTTGGGAAATTTAAACCAAAATCTAAAAATTATTGAATTACAACTACTGCCAATATAGTATAATATCTTTGGAATATTATCAATAAGTATCTATTAGAGTGTTTTATAATGTTAAATAATTATAAAAATTAAACACATACATGTTTTCACCCTCTCTGCTTTACTAAGAAAAAGAAGAAATATATTGGAGAACATAAGAAAAGGTATATTGGAGAACATAATAATAAATTGGATTAAAGTTACAATAGTATTTGAAATTGGAAAAAAAAATCATCATTAGCAAAATATCATAAATATTAATTAGTATTACTATTATCATATGAAAAATAATTTACATTTGAAATTGCAAATTTTCTTTTAAATAAAAATATAAAATCATAGAAAATACTTAATATACCTATTATGTTTCATATAGGATTTAATATAGGAAATGTTTAATATATACTAATACCAGTGATGTAATAAGTTTTTTTTGTTTTTTGCTTTTTGTTTTTTGTTTTTTGTTTTTTTTTTTTTAAATAGATTAGTCATTTTATGATGTATAGTTTTGTATATTTTCTTATAATTTCATTTAAAACTTATAGAATTTTTTGATTTTTTTAGAATTATAGTTATTGCTGAGTGATGATTTACTTTTAGGTTTTAGGTTTAGATTTTATCATCTTGGAAAATGATTCAACATTGTTAGGATGCTTTTAATGAAAAAAAAAAAAAAAAACTTGTTAAATACAATAAATGTATATTTATTATAGAGATTTATATTTATTAATGATTTTTTTATATGAAACTATAGAAATTTTAAAACCAAATCATTTATAAATTAGAAGGTTTTGCAAGTTACAGAATTGTTTGAGCAATTCCAAATTTTTTTAATAAATTTAATAAATTTATAACTTTATTAATTATTGACACTTTACTCATCCATGTAAACATCTTCCGTAACGAAGAAAGAATTTTGAAACCAAAACACACATGTTTTCACCTTAGTTTGTTTTATTAAGAAAAAGAAGAAATATATTTGAGAACATAATAATAGATTGGATTAAAGTTACAATATTATTTAAATTTGGAAAAAATAACCCTTTTGTAGTACTCAGGTTATTTACGGAATATTATTAGTATTTCTTATCATATTAAATCAAATTAACGATTAATTATTACAGTTTAAATCATTGAAAAAATGATTTAATATACTTTTACATTTAATATAAGAATATTTAATATACTACATTATATGTATTCTTTATTTTTAAATAGATATTTTTTATTATGTACTTTTCTTTTTATTAAATATGATGAATATTTTAATTTGCTACATGTATAATGTTTTATTCTTTTGTTTTTTTTATGTAAATTTTTTTATTAAATTTCATTTAAAATTTAATATTTTTTTTTAAAGAGTTGTAGTTATAATTGAGTGATGATTTGTTCACGCATGGTGTGCATTATTTACGACGGGACCATGAGGATAACAGATACCACACGGATGTCGGTGAAACAAGGAAGATGGACTTTGCCGGAGACGGGATGTGTTGTTGGAGGACGGACGGGAAATTTTAAATCTTGGATTTTTTATTCAATGTTTCAAAAGGAGACTTCATTTAAATATATACATCCATTTTATATTTTGGAGTATTTATTTAATGTTTCAAAATAATATTTCAATTGAATATATACATTCACTAAGAATCCACTCTCTTAAGCTAAAGAATACTGAATTACAACTATAACTTTTCCCTATTTATTTTTAATTTATTGTTTTCATTTTTTCTATTTTTAACCTTATTTAGATAATTAACTTTGATGATTAATTTTTAATTTTTCTTATCTTTTATATAAGATTTAACCATTTTCACTTTATTTCTTATTTTTTATATAAGATTTAACCATTTTAACTTTATTCCATTAAACAAATTAATAAGCTTTAATCAGTATTTTTTAATTTTTATCGCTGTAATTTCAATGTTTTTATTTAATTTGTTGATTTTAAAAGACAATTTGTTTCAACCTTATCGCATTAAACAAATTAATAATAATATTTAATGGATACTTTTTAATTTATGCCATTTGTTGATTTAAAAAGATAATTTGTTTTAACCTTATTTCATTAAACAAATTAATAATAATCTTTGATTGCTACTTTGTAGTTTCTGTTACTGTAATTGTTTTTAAAATATATTTATTTTGAGAATTTCAATGTTCTTATTTAATTTGTCCATTTTAAGACATAATTTCAAATAACATTTGCATTTTAATTTGTCTATTTTAAAACATAACTTCAAATAACATTTCTATACTTTTTTTTTCTTTTTTAAGCAAGATTTATCCTTTCCCTACACATTATCAAGTTGACATTTAATTTAATACCATTATAATCTTCAAATTTATAACCTTTCACACTAAAGTAACTATAATAAGTATTTTGCTTTCATAATTAATTGGATTTATGATACTAGAGGTAGCAAGGTCATTTGGAATTAAAAGAAAGATATTATTTTTCTTCCATTGGTCTACTATTTATCTAATAATTAGGATATTGACAAAAGGATCTAAAATTTAGAAAGGTTAATTAGGATTAGGCATTATTAATTGTCTTTAAGCCACATTCATAGTAATTACATTATCTGTAATAAAAGGTTGGGAAACACCATTTGTAGGGTTTATATGTGAAGAAGTGATAATTGAAAGAGGTGAGGAAGGGAAATAAAATAAATGAACATACTTTATAGTTATTGAGAGACTAACTCATATATATGCATTTGTACTAGCGATACGAAAGGAGAAGTGCAAGCAGAATAAGATAGATAAGATTGAGATACATTTTTTGTAGAGACAATAACATAACCAACCAAACTAACAAGGTCAATGACTAAAGGATGGATGACATCAAACACGAGAACAATAGAAATAAGAGGATTTGTTAGTTCACCTTGCTTGTCACCTTCAACATTTTTTATTTTATTTTTATTAGGTTTCTTTTCACTCTCTTCATTCTTGCTATCTCATTCTCATTAAACTTATTAATTTTGTCTTCATCTTCATCATTTCCCTCTCCTTCAAGAGTTTTCCCTCTACCTCCCACTAGAAATAATTCCTTATGTAAAACAACATTAGTCACTCTACTCAATGTTTACGATCTAACTCACCTTTCTCATTCTTGTCTCTAGTAAAAACACTAAGTTTATTAATTATTTCTTCTTAAAGCCATCTTAATTTATGGAAAGTAGGCTTTCAATTGTCTTACCAGATGATCCCTATGAATGAGTTTAGACTTCTGTGATCCATAACATTTGTTTAGAGAATTTTCGGCAAAATCACATAGTAAATCTTTTGTCGACGCGTTTCAAACCAACTAGTGTGGTTCATCGTCAGGACAAGTTGAAGATACAGATCCAGTTCATCATGTTAAATAGTCTAAGCAGAGACTCAAACGGCTAAAATTCTAACGGCTATTTTTCCACACAGGAACCCCAGTCAACCTGCCTCTAACTAATTTAATATTAAATTACTATTATAACAATGGAGCTAGGTTAATGAGGAGAGAAATAAATTAAATCCAAGGTTAATCTGTTAAAATAATTCATTAATGTATTTAAATCTTATCCATTATATTAAATTATATAATATATATATTATATATATATATATTTATATATATATATATATATATATATATCTATGAAATATCTATGTCAATATTTATTTAAAATATTAATTCATTAAAAATATCCAAATATATATGAATATTCTAATTTTTATTATAATACCTAATCTCCTGATAATACCCTATTTGTTGCTTTGTTATTAAAATAATATATATATTTCTATATCAAATATATATTTATTATTTAAACTAAGTAAAATAGATCCTTATAACCATGGTTAGTTATCAAGACTAAACCATTTATCTACTATAAATGAATTTACTTAACCAAAAATATTAATAATTATTCACACTCTAATATTATATAAATTTATATTGTATTATATTATATTATAGAAAAATATAAATTTAATATTATTAACCAAATATATATAATAATAATTATTCACTACCTAATAAGCCATAATATTATATAAATTTTTATTATTAGATGAATATAAATTAATATTTCTAGATTCTATACGTATTTTACTTTATAATTATTTATTTATTTATTTATTTTTTTAAATGAATCAATGAAAATTAATAACCACTCATTACTTTAATTCGCCAGTACAAATTTTTTTTACTAATTAATTCTCAACTGCCACAGGACCGCGAAGGCTAGGAAGACAGGGCTGGGATCCAGCAACTGCTGATCTTCCAGCCATCATCCCTATTAAGATTATGAGGCCTTTTTTCAATTTCCAGGGCCTCCCTAAACTTGCGATGGTGAAACTGAGCAACTTTAGCAATGACTTGAGTCTCTTCGATACACACATGATGCATCGTCTTCTCAGCATGTTCAGCCAGGGCTGAGGATTTGGTCCTCCCATGCCTCAAGTCAGCCGAATGTTCGCTAATCCTCTGATTTATAGAGCGACCGGTCTCACCAATATAAGGAATCCCACAAGAACACGGAATGACATAGACGCATTTCATGTCCTTGGGGTCAATAGGATCTTTCACAGACCTGAGGGAGCTACGGATAGTATTAAGAGGTCTGAAAGTTGCAGGAATATCAAACTTTCTTAGAATCCTCGCAATCCTATCCGTGGTGCCTTGGATATACGGAAGGTTGACTCCCATGGCATGATCACTGGAATCCTTACGGATTGACTGCTCCTTCTTAGCCTTGAGGAAGGCCTTATGACCTAAGTGCCTCTTGTAACCATTTTTCACAAAGACATCTAGGAGATGAGCCTTCTCCTTTTCCAAGCTCTCTTCATCCGAGATTCTAATAGCCCGGGTGGCGAGAGTGCTTAGGACCCCAACCTTTTGAGCTGGGAAATGATGAGAAGAAGCATGCAAGTACTGCTCAGTATGCGTCTTCTTCCTAAACACTTGATGAGAAAAGGAACCATCCCCTTTCTTAGAGATGAGAACATCTAGGAACGGAAGACAACCATTGTCTTCCTTCTCCATCGTGAACTTGATGGCGGCGGACTGGTTATTAAGATGATTGAAGAAAAGAACCAGCTCATCAGGACCATGAGACCAGACCACACCAGTGTCATCAACAAATCTTTTCCAAAGCTTTGGAAGGAGACAAGAGGAGGCCAAAGCCTTAGACTCAAAATCCTCCATAAAGAGATTCGCGACTATCGGGGATAGGGGGGAGCCCATGGCAACCCCACAAGTCTGCTCATAGAATACTCCTTCGAAGCTGAAAAAGGTGGAGGTGAGGCAAAGCTCAACTAACTTCGCCGTATCCTGGTCAGTGAGCTTATAAATCACCTTCATGGCCTCATCGATCGGAATACAAGTGTAAAGCGAGACCACGTCGAAACTTACCAGAATGTCCTCGGGCTCAAGCTTAATCCTCTTGAGGTCATCAATAAAGGACGCGGAGTCTTTGACGAAGGACTCAGTATGACCGACCAAGGGCCTTAATTTCGCAGCAAGGAACTTGGCCAGGAGGTAAGTCGGACCACCTATGGTGTTGACAATGGGCCTCAAGGGGACCCCTTCCTTATGGACCTTTGGAAGGCCATAAATCCTAGGAGTGATGGGGTTTCCCTCGATAAGCTTCTGGGAAAAAGGGATAGTGGAATTGCAAGATTTGATCGCAAGAGTAACTGCTCTGGATACCTTCTTAAGGGGATTCTTCGAGAGCTTCTTGTAACTTCCACTATTACAGAGATGATCAAGCATCTTATTTCTGTAATCACTCCTATTCATAATGACGGCAGCCCCACCTTTATCAGCTTTTAACACCACGATTTCATGATTATTATTCAAGGCCTTCAAAGCCTCAAACTCAGCCTTGCTGATATTGCTCCGGGGAGGCTTCGCTCTCCTAAGGGCCACAGCGCAATCTTGCCTAATCGTATTCTTAATCTTGTCGGGAAGGTTCTTAATGCCAAATTCAACATCACAAATGATGTCATCAACCGGGATTTTTCTAGGAGCTAAGGCAAAGTTAAGACCCTTTCCTAGGAGACTAAAAACCGCAGGCGGAAAAGAAAAACTAGACAAATTCAAAACCTTATTGTCTAGAGGAAGCGGACTCGGAACACTCACAGAACCACCCTTGCTTCCAACCTTACCAACCTTGCTGATATTCCCATTAACAGCTACCTTATCATGACCATCTTTATAATTATTATATTTGCATCCTTTATTATCAGTAATTAAATCATAATTACCTTTAATATCTTTATCATAAAAATTACTAAATTTCTCTTTGTCAATATTAATATATTGTCCATATACATTAATATCCTCATCCATACCCTTATCATTATTAAGACCCTTTTTATAATTACTAAAATTATTATCATTACCTAAATCATCATTATCTTTCATAACTATATCATCATAGTTACTACGTTTATCTTTATTAATACCCATATAAAGTTTATCTTTATTAATCCCTTCAACCTTACCCTTATCTTTATTATTAAAATCATATTGTTTATTCACACTATCGTAAATACTATGGAAACCCTCATTTACGTTATTAAAATATCTATCCAAATTAATATAATCGCCCTCCCCCTTAATGCTACCCTCATTAACGTTATTAATATATCTATTCGATTTAATATAATCGCCCTCCCCCTTAATGCTACCACCTGATGAAATAATCGAATTACCGCCAACGGTCTGTCCTTCCAAAACACCGAAACAGCCATCGAGACAGTCGCTTCCCGGGGATAGCTTACCTCTCCACACCGAGATCTGCTCCTGGGAACCCGTAAGTTGGTTACAACCCGCCTCAGGCTCGATGGAGATGACTACAGCGGAGTCTACAGGGACCGAACCGTCCTGAATAATCCCACCAACAGGTAACTGCTTCGCCGAACCGCCCAGAGTATTACCATCACCTCGTAACTGCTTTGCATCATCCTTTACTTGTCCCTTCTTTTCGGAAAAACCAACATCGACCAACTCGGATCCATGGGCACGGAATTTCTGAGTCGTGACCAGAGATTGCTCGACAAATTCTGAAGACTTTCCACCAGCACGAAAATTCTGAGCTTCAACCCGAGATTGCTCGACAGAATCCGGAGTCTTCTCACCAGCTACTCCACACAGACTCGCCCGATCCTCCCTGACGCCCGCGCTTAGAATCTGACGAGGTTCAATCCGACCCACCGTGAACCCTTGGGAAAATTCACCAGCGCTCGAATTATCAATACGAAGTCCCTATCCTTTAGGAACATTTTCAATATCATAAGATCTCTAGAGACTTTCTCATGCTTCCCATGTCCACCAAATCTAATTTAATTTACTTTAACACTCTAGGCCATATCGTGGAACATAAGTTACTTTTTTTTTGCATTTCTTTCTTCTTAGTTTGAAGCTTAATTTGTGATTTCTATTGTTCCTCCCAATCATGTATATAATCAATTGAAACATCATATTGAACTTCCATGAATCTTATTATACATTTTCTAAAATTTCTCTTTTTTTGGGCAAATATCCATATTTCTTAGTGACTTTTCATAAAAAATATATCATGAGCTAACAACTACCTGTCTTATGAGCATTTCAACCCTCGTCAACCCTAATCATCAATCAATTGTTTTCTCTTATTTATAGGTAAAATTTGGAATTTTTTGTTAGGCTTTGGGAGAGGGTTTTTTTAGATCTTATAAGAAATCAAATACTGACGTATTGATTTTTCTGCCTATAAAGGTAATGTCTCGATAAATACTTTCTTTATTTCTTCTAATTTTTCAACTTCTTATCAAGTGTTTTTGTTTGCTAGAATTTCCAATTCAAAGCTCTGCCTAAGTGTTTTAGTTATTAGTTGAA
>APFE031002248.1:59325-79239 GCA_000404065.3 Pinus taeda | reverse complement strand
TATATATCTATATATATATATGTATAGATATGCAAAACTTCCCCTCGAGCATGGACAAAACATGAGATCATTTCAGTGACCTCATTGTTCCAAGGATACAGATCAATAAGGATCCGGTAACAACAAGTGAAGATGCAGTAGTTGTGTGACTGCATGATGATTTTAGGATGAAAGATCTCATCAAGCAATATTGAGGATCTCAGCAATGTAGCAGTATTGGCTTCAGGCAATGAAGACGGTGTTCAGAGAAGTGAAGGATTGATGTCTTAGTCTTGGAGTGGTAGAGTGTGTCAAGGGTCACGGTATTGGTATGGAATCTCTATATGAAGAATTTTTGCATGGGTTTCCTCTCTAAGAGGGAGAGGTTTTGGCCTTGGAAGTATGCCAAAATATTTATGTTCTTGTATCTTTTGTTTTGATAGCAGTTTGATGAAGTTAACTTATACATGCTAATAATGAAGTAAACATCAAGCTAAGATAAAATTGCATTAACACTTCACAAGTTGTTATCATCTAACAAAGAATCATCTTAATTTTGCATGTCCTAGATTCTTCAACAAGGAGGGCCAGCCTGCGAGCCAACCCTCCCATGTAAATGCACATAACATAACCGCCAAGCTACGGTAATGACTAGCGGGCATTTCTAATGATAACCACCAACGTCAAAACCTATGCTAGCATATGTGACCAGTTCTGCATAAATCACTAGGTCAGTGGTTTAAAAACCACGCGAATAATGCAACTAACCACTAGTTAAACCGTGAACTTTAAGTCATCGCATGTGTCTGCTCCGCTTAAGCCGCTAGCTAACAGTTTGCATTGCATGTGGTATTAACACTAATCCCATTTTAACCATTAATTAATCTAGTTTAACATTTAATTAAACTCCAGTTTAACTTGATGGACCCTCCTAATTCCACGGAAACTCCAAGTTTAGTGGAGTTAACTAGAGTTCCTCCAATTTTAGAGGAGGTTTTCTAGGAGAAAGTAGTTTTGGTCATAACTGGAGCAAAATTCGACCAAGTAGAGATTAGAAAGAGGTGTTCCTAGCTAATTTTGATGCTCTGAGTCCATTGAAGAAGGTTTCAAGAGAATTAGAGCATTGTAAACAACATTTTTTTTCCATTTTGAGCAAATACAAAGGCCCAAGCCATGGAAACTAGACCAAGGAGATGTAGCCTAGGAGGGGTGAACTCCTTTATTAAAACACCGTGTTAAGTGTTCTTTTGAATGGTTTTCTGTACATTTGATTGCTATTGTTCAACACTTGTCTTTCATGCCATTTTTCTCATGTTCTTAACATAAAACTTGATAAAATTTACCTGTTTGCATTCACAAACACCATAAAGAAACCTATGCACATGGAGCAATGGATAAGCATTTGCTTTTAAATCTGAAGTTGGAATTAGCACAAAAAAACTAACATTCAACTACAGATCAGGTGGGAGGGAATGAAACTAATTATATGCCCTCACTGGAAATTCATACATTAACACAAATAAACTTAAACACATAGTCTAAATATGTTGTAAATTTGCCCAGAAAACAATGGAAATTCCAGAAAGATTTTGGTAAAAACCGGCAATTTTTTTTTAAATCCCAGGTACACTTGTCAATATTGAAGATTTTGGGTGCTCCTAGGGTTTTTTGTGGTGTTGAATCCATTTCCACTATCAAAAACAATATTCGAGCACTCCTACCATCATATTTTAAAGGAAAAAGTCGTCGGATTCTGGGCTCAAGGAAAATTTACTCCCTCAGTAGATAAATTCTTAAATTGTGTGTGAGTTTGACACTGTCAAGGTTACTTCAACGTAACCAATTGACCCAAAAAAAGTTACCACATACCTTTGAAATCATTTTAATGCATATCCATAAATTGTGTTGACACACATCATTGAAATCATGTTAATACTTAACATTAAAATCATGTTAATACACATTGTTTAAATCGTGTTGATACAGATCATAAAGATCATGATTAATACATATCCATAAAATGTGTTATTACCTATCCACCATTAGACCAATGAATGGATTGTAATGGATGTCATGGGACTTGGACCCCCCGACCCCTGCTAAGTTGATGAGTGGGTTTGCCCTGTGCCATTATGATTGTAAACTATAACTCTTATATCTTCCATTAGGCCAAAAAATGGTCGTAACAGTTAACCATGGGGCTTGGAACCCTCGAACCCTAATGGGGTGATGGGTGGGTCTACCTTGCCTTAACATGTGTTAATACCAAAATCCACCATGGACAAGTCATAGGGGTAAGTCATTGCAATTGGTTTGGGGACCCCTAACCCCGAATGGGGTGGAGGGTGGGTCCCACATAGACCATCTATAATTATAAACATCTGGTCCTTAGTGATCCCTGTGGTCAAACTTATATGTAATTTCTTGGGACCCCTGATCGTTGATGGGTGATGGGTGGGTCCCTTACCGAACCAGTGTAGTGAATGTATACATAGTTTAATTTTTCTGTTGTAGTTGGCACATTACATGTGTGTGTGTGTGTGTGTGTGTGTGTGGACATATTGTGGTACTCGGGATCTTTGACCTCCAATGGGCAGCGAGGTTGACCCTACTGCAGATCCTGTATTTAGTAATAAAATAAGTTTTAAACATTACAAGTGGTCAACACAACATTTGAGCTAGGTAGACCGCAGTGGATACCTATGTATATGCATGTGGTAACAAATTCTATCATATATGTAAATGATATTATATATTTTGTGGAACTTGAGCGGTGAGGTTCCTCCCACCTATTCCAGGTGTATATATATATATATATATATATATATATATATATATATATATATATATATATTATATATATATATATAATAGTTGTTATATGTGTGTGTGTATTTATTTATAAAATGTAATTTAAAATGTTGTGATCTAATCTGATAGATCATAGATCTATGTGTCATCGTCATATGGACCAACCTCAAACCTTAGGTTCCATTGGCCAAGTAGTAAACTAGTGTTGATGTGGGAAGCATTAATAAGGAAGACCTTCTTGTTAGCATAACTCTACACCCGATTGTCAGATCAATGAAATAATTTCCATTGTCAAAAATCCCTCATTAAACCGATCATGATGATAAATTATTAACTAAATTATGAAAAAATTTAGGAAGTGGTATTTTTCAATGATCCATTTTCGTGCACTTTTCGTTTTATTTTTTAAAAATCAAATTGAAGATGATAATAATTCCTTCCACAACCTATAATACTTCAAGGGGGTGGCAGGTAGTGTTACAAAAAGCAAGATATCCACTAAATAAAAAACAATGTTAATTATAAACAAAAATTGTTGAAATCACGATTACTGTTACACCAAAACCCGAAGGTGTTAATAGACATACATATAGCTAGAGTTAATGGATTGTTGAGAGGAAATTAAGCACATGTTGTGAAACAAACGAGGAGTGTAGGATTATCCAATGCCCAAAAATCTCCCCTGCAACGCGAATATGGGGTGTTTCGAACTCAAGAACTTTTCTTTGATACCACTTGTTGGAATCATGATTTTCGTTACACCAAAACCTGTAGGCATTAGTAAATAGACACATCGCCAAAGTTAACAGATCATTGAGAGGTGGTTAAGCACATGCCACAAAACACATGGGGAGTGCTGGATTATCCAATTCCCAACAAAAACAAAAACAAATATAAATATTTCGTTAATTTTAATTAAAAGCATTATAAAACATTTATAATATGATTATCACTATACACTCTAAGTTCATTGTGCTCACTAGGTTCACTTTTCTCATTGGGTTCATGCCGATCTTTGGGAGTTGTGCTATTTGATATGTGTGCTTCTCCAAAAATCATTTATACAAAATTGAGTCACATAGAAATTTAGCTTCTTCTTCTTTTTCTTTTTAAAATGCCAAGTTAATATGTTAGCCTATAGTCTATAGTGTAAAATTTCTATGAGAATATTTGTTCTATGGTAAATATTGATAAAATTAATTAAGTTTAAATTAATGGATAAAACTGCACAATTAGGCTAAATTGTTTTAACATATTAAATCTGAAAATAATGTTTTCTTTACCATTAGATAAAAATTATAGATTAATGAAAACCAACATTTAAAACAAGTGCTGCATGCAACTGGTAGTCCCTACCTATATAACTGAAAAATTAGCAAGTTGCCGATGCCAACGCTGTTGCAAGTGTGTGACAATTGTTGCCGTTGGCAAAAACTAATTGGAACGAATTGTCCAAAATGAAATTACTCACCGATGCCAATTCCCCATTTCATTTCTTCTATTACCAAACAGGGGCTTCTCCAGATTTCCAAGAGTCATGCAGATATGGAAGAATCGCAAATATGGAACATTTCATGCATCTCTAGATTTCAAAGAGGCATATAGATATGGAAAACATCAATCTTTTGCGTGTCTCCAAAACACATACTTTATTTGCTTCCGTTATATGATCATAATCACATGTGAAGCCTACGCTATGGAGAATGAGCTGAATGTTGAAGGTATTTTGGTGCACTCAGCCTAAGGTATTCTTGTGTGCTCAGGAAAATGAGCTGAATGTATTCTAGTGCGCTGCACTGAGGAATTGTTTTTGTATTGTTTTGCGTTTTTCGCAGTAGGTGAAGGTGTTTTCGTGTTTTTTTAGCAGATGTGAGACTGCCATATGGCTACCATGCCTACCCATGCGGACAATGACTTACATGACACCTTTTCAGATCACAAAAAGTTTGATGAAAAAGTTTGACACGTGGTTCTTACACAAGACACGTTATCAACTGCATGAACCAAGTTGGTCAAATGGGGCCCATACATCGGACTACGTGTGGAAGTTTTCCATTAATGTTTTATTTGGGATAAGTTTCAGCGAGAACCAGCACACCCGATTTTCATCTCCTTGCTAATCAATAAACTTTGTTAATGTTCGTTGAATCTTGAATTGTCCGTCGAATGCTAATTACATTCTTTCGAGAACAGCGTTGCTGCTGTTCGTCCATTAAAGAGAAGACCGAGAAGCATCTGAGAGTGTGACTTTTATATTGACATAAATACTGGAAATAACGACAAGTCTGTTGGCGTTTCAGGTAATTTTTAATTGGAAAAATATGACTTATTTTTCATGGATCACTGTGTGGGCACTGTTCAAAACCATTAGAGTCGTGCTAAAACAGCTTAGCATTTCAGGTAAGGTTGTCTTTGCTTGAGGAATTATAATATAAAAGAAATTGAACAGGAATGACCTATCAAAATCCATGGCCAAGTTATTTGAAATCTCTGCACAGCGAATGTCTAAAGTAGTTGTTTGAACAACATTGTTAATGTATGCTTGCGAATCAGATGAAGAACATGGTAACATATTGGACTATGAGCATTAACCATTAAACTTACCTCACTTGGAGCGATTCTCATGCATACAAATCATCTAGATCAAAAATCCATAACCAGAAATTTTGTTAATTTAATTATACTGCAAAAATAGCTCCAACTAAGTTTGACACTAAACACTAAGCATGCTAACCAGTCACCAAAAAGTAGCCCTATGTTTGTGACCACAATTTGACCTCAGATATAAGAAAGTAAATTCAGATATAAATAATTCGAACATGATGCTATAAGCCAGACCAGAGAAAGAATGACATCTCAGACATGAGCTGCAAAAAAGTGTTTCCAATTGCTAGTCTTTTCAAAGCCTCCCTACTGAGGATTTGGCGGCCTGCTGTTTGCTACCGAGACTCCGGAACCCCACTCAAGCAACTCTTTGCTTGGATCATCCTTGTGTACAATAACTTCAATGAAGCATAAGCAATCCTTTTTGGGTCCTAGGGCAGTTTTAATAGCCTCTACAACCTCTTCTTCCGTCTTAACCTGCACAGAAAGAAGGGGTGTTGTTAAATAACAAATCAAATACCTGGTACAAAGTACTTAGGCATCTTGCATTTTCTAGGGCTGAGAAAAAACAATGAAACTCTGACAATAACAACAAAACTGCCATGACAATAATCAAAAAGAGAGGAGTAGATTAAGATCACCAATCTGATACAGAGTTTTGACCAACTAAAGTTAAGTCCTAAAGTCTACAATAATGTAAAAAAATTACCTTGGCAGTCCAGCATTTCCCTTCACCGTTATGAATGGCATCTACTAAACTGGTGTAGTTCCAATTCTTTATGACATTGTATGGGCTATCATGTCAAATTCTATAGTATATCCTCCATTATTAATTAGAAAAACGATAGGATTCTGCCCATTTCGAATCATAGTAGACACATCCTGGACTGTCACCTGTTGAAATAAGGAAGAATACATTTAGGGATAAAAACTTAATGATTTTTGGACAAAACAGATAACCTGAAGGAATTTAATATTTCAAATACAGATTCATTGTTATTCATTAAATAAAATATTATAGAATTTTATGTAAAAATCCTTGCATCTGCACCTGAAAGCTTCCATCACCAATGCATGATATTAAACGCTTCTCTAGCGTTGCTTGAGCATATCCCAGTGTTGCTCCTACAGACCAGCCTATCGATCCATACTACATTTGGAACTCATACCTGCCAAACATACATTTAGCTCAACGAGCAAACAACTGCAAATATAGAGACAAATATACTTGCGAACATAGCACCATGAGAGTGACAAATAGAGCAGCATAATAGTAGGTCCCTTTCATCAGAGAACAAACATTTCTCTTTCATCACTCATTGCTGCCACTCCTGCCATTGCATTGCTGCCACTCCTGCCATTGCAGACTTCGGCTCTGAAGCCTATCCAACAACAGTCTCATCGGAAACCTTCCTCCGCAGATGGTAAAGACTAATTTCATATTGTGTTTGGTGGCAAGAAATTGAGAGGCGGTGGTAGCTAGCTACCTGAGAGGTGGCAGACGGTGGTAGGCAGCTGCCTGAGAGGTGAGAGGTGGCAGCTATATAATAAACTTTACATGCGCCTAAGTTTCATGTTTGTCACCACAATTTTCCAGATTTTGGATAAAATATAACTTGTCACCACATTTTTGCATTGGTATAAGCGAAGCCTGCAATAAGAGGTCCTTTCTTGCCCAGCCAGAAACCTTCGTTAAAATTTTGATAGACGAAAATTGTCATTCTAAAACATTGGTTAAACGATGATAACGCCAAAAAAAACATGGTCAGCGAATGAATTAATGCGCAGTCAACGATCTATTGATCGCTAATAGTCCCAAGCAGGGACTAATAACAATAGGCTTGGAAATCTAGAGAATTTTCAACATCGATAAAACAAAATTTATTTCTCTTATAGCTAAACTTAAACTCCTTTATAAAATATGAACCCCTAACATGGACAAAAATATAATATATATACAATGGAAATAATAACACGAATGGAACATATATATGATGAAGGGATCATGCGAAGTTGGAACCTATAAATTTATTGTCCACCAGCTTTAGCATGTTAAATATGAAAATAATGCTTTCTTTAACGTTATATAAAGATTATCGGTTCAACGAAACTCAACATTTAAAATATCAATAGACTTAGGAATCCATAGGATTGTGAGCACCAATAAAACAAACTTTATTTGTTCAATAGTTCATCTTAATAATCTCTGTAAAATACCAACTTTTACAAAATCCCAACATACAACGTCAATAATAACACAAGTGATATATCTATATATCTATATCTATATATATATATATATATATTATATATATATATATTTATTATATATATATATTATATATATATATATATATATATTATATATATATATAAATTAATAGGATAAATTAAAAAATCTTTAGTGAAATATATGAATGTTTCTTCAAGCATTTTACATATTGTCAATAATTAGTCATATAGTCATATACATGCTTAAATTATATATATATACAATCATGTATTCTAATGAGATGCATACCTAATACTTTACAAACCATCAATACACATACACATTTTCACATATAGAAATAAATATCCAATACTTTTCCAACCATCAAAACATGTCTTCACATATACAAATGCATACATAATACTTTACCATCCATAACATTTTGGTAGTAATAGAGGCCATGTTATTAAATATACCTAGACAATAACATAAGGTAAGAAATCCTTACACCGCAACAACTTCAAACATCTATACAAACCATCTCTCACCACATTATTAAAGGGATCAAATCTCCTTTCACTCTAAAGGGGTTTACACCTTAGGAGAATTGATCCCTCTCAACCATTGGTAGATCTAGAGTTACGATGGATATATATATATATATATAACCATGGGTTCTAAAAAATTAGAGCAAAAAAATAGTTAATGGTAAATTGACTATTTTACTTTTCCCACAATACACCACAGAATTCAATACACCTTGTCACTGTTTAACCCGTGGGCGACTAATTTACCTCAATTGACTTTGTCAAAATGTTTACATAACATGACAAGGAAATTTATTACAACATCTCTTCGATACTAGGCTTCTCGACACAACTAGGTGGAGATCTAAATATGAAAGTCAATAGCTTGAAGCGACATTGTAGTAAGATGAAAACCTTTTCATTATAGACATATATTTTACTTATAAATTGAAATTGACATATACATTAAAATCAATGCATTTCTTTCTATTTACATGCATTGATAAAGTAATGTCAAGAAGAATAAGCGACATCTGTGTATGAAAACCATCCAATGGAGTTTGAATCTTGACAAAAGGAGTTGGAATCAGAAGAATGCCACTGTCTTTGAACATAATTTACGAATAGGATCCACTTGGCTAGTTAGATTAAAAACACTAAAATAGACACATAGAGAGAGTGAAAAGGAAGGAAGACTTACACCTTTTGTATTCACAATCCTATAAAATCCCATGGATATCGACTAATTTATTAATGTCTGAAAATATCATTTATGTCTCTTTGACAAAAAAAAGAGTAGATATAGACTTTCATGTTAGCGAATCTTTTTAATTGAAAGAAAAGTTGATTTTAATGTACATGCATTGTTTTTAGTGTATGATTTTTATCATTCTTAAATCAATGCATCTAGAAATTCACTTGTACACTAAAAGCAATATATTAGAATTTGAATAGTAAAAATAGAAATAGAAATTAAAATTGACACTGAAATTGAAGTTTAAATCAAAATTGGCATGTACACTAAAGTCAATGCATTGATTTCAGTGTACACTTTTCATTATTTCTACATCATTGCATCTAGAAATTGATATGTACACTAAAACCAATACACTAGAAATTGAATAGAAATTGAAATTGAAATTGACATAAAAAATGAAAATGAAAATGAAATTGAAATTGGGATAGAAATTGAAATTGAATAAAGAGTAAAAATAGATATAGAAAGTGAAAGTGAAGTGTAATTGACATTGAATAGAAATAAAGATTGATATGTACATGGAAACCAATGTATTAGAAAGAAATACATTAGAAATTGAATAGAAATAGAAATAGAAATTGAAATTGACATAAATAATGAAATTGAAATTGAAATTGGCAAAGAAATTGAAATTGAATAAAAAACAAAAATAGATATAGAAATTTAAAATGAAGTGTAATTGACATTGAATAGAAATAAAGATTGACATGTACATGGAAACCAATGTATTAGAAAGAAATAGATATCGTAAGGACAATAACATTAAGATAGAAAAATCTTAATAAAAAATATAACATTTCACCTTTATAATTAAGTAGTTTATATATATATACACAAGTATTATGTATATTTTTTTTTAAATTTCATTTTCGTACCATTTTATTAACATAGTGAATTGAAGTCTTATTTTTCTCCAAGTAAAAAATGGTAATTTTATTAAAGGATAATAAAATTACATATTGAGATGCACATTTGTGCATAAGCTTGGATTATGCGAGTCCCTTTGAGTGCAGGTGCAAAAAAGTGCTTGACCAAAAAACATTTTGTCATACGTACAAGTCCTTAATCTCCATAAAAAGTGATATCTTAATCCAAAATTATCTATCATATACAAAAATAATCATTTAAGTCTAGAAACTGCATCTCATAAAAGCTTCAAGATACTTTCAAAAAAGAAGTATGCTACTATGGAGAAGCTTTGTATTATCTATGAACTATTGGCTAGATGAATTCTTCCCATGAGGGGCGAAAATACCCAATATGGTGGCCCTCTTTGTTTTCTTTGAGCTTCAACTACTTCTATCCAAGTCTAAGCCCACTTTGGGGAGGCCATCTGCAATTTGATTTTGAGACTTGTAGACATGATTAAATGAAATGGAAGTTAAATATGAAGCTAACTACGAAAAAAATTGAAAGAGATGGAAGAGTTGGTGGTGCCGCAAATGTGAAACAAATTTCATCCAATCTATGACAAGGAGAGAATCACCATGTGTGTGTATTTGTGAGATGTTGTGCTCAGATGCTAGGGAGAGGAGAAGATAAAGACTTAGAAAATTTTCATAGTTGTTTGATGCTTCCCCAACACTAGCGAAGAAGGATAAATAGTGACCTTCAAAGAAATATATAATGCCTCTAGCCCCCGCCTTTGTAGGATGGGCTTGGGAGGCACCATAAAAAAATGCTTAAAGGGTACTCCTATCAATTTGTGTTTCCTTCAGAGTGTGAGCTCTGATTGGATCCAAAGGCTTAATGGAGAGGACAAAATTATTGTTAACAACAACTTTGATTGTGGAAGGATATTTATGGTAAAAAAGAGACAAATTTTGTTCCAACCATCTATCCCATGCAATAGTGAAAGGGAGGGCCTTGTGATATTTCTAGGTGAAGGAAATCCTAGACCGATTTCTGAAAGATTCTTCAACTGACATTCCTTCCCATATTTGATTTCACCCTGATAGTCTACTTACTTCACTCCAAACAACAAGAGAAAAGTCCTAGGAAATGAATAGATGGTGGACAATTTCAGAGGATATTTTTGTTATGCTCTTGACCTGCGAGAAATTCCAGAATACCAAATATGCAAAGAAATACAACCGAGAACACAAAACAAAATGAGAAAAACAACAAGTATTTTATTATTAAGAGATGAAAGCAATGTTCACTTGCCTCTTCGATGGGCAACCTCCAATAGAGTAGAGCTAGATTACAAAATAAGACTCGATATTTCTCAATGGGGAGTCTCTATCCTTTATATGATTCATACATACAATACCATGGGTAATTACCTTAGTTCTCTCAATACCATCTATCTAATAGCATGGCCTCTTTGCAACTAACTATGGTCCCTTTCTTAAATGTGGGTTAACCACTTACAATTATTAATATAGGCTTTATTGATTGTTTAACTAACTATAACTATGAATCGACCCTATTACATAAATAAAGGGGTTAGGGTTGGACCCTAACATGCCCTCCCCCATAAAAATCAGCCTTGTCCTCAAGGTTGAAGCTGTGGTAACTGCTGAAGAATAATGGCTGGTTCCTAGGTCGCATCTTCTGGAGAGGTGTCTTTCCACTTAATGAGGACTTCCTCGATCGTGCAGTAACATAGATGTCATTCTTATGTATCGAGGACCTATTCAAGTTGGAGCAAGAGTGAACCTTCTTCATCCAATTCAGGTAGACTGGTTTGAATTCTGTAATTATTCCCCACCACTTTCTTGATGCATGATACATGGAAGACTGGATGGATTTTTGAAGTTGGTGGTAAGGCCATCTTATAGGCTACTACTCTAATGCGCTGAAGTCTTTGATAAGGTCCATAGAATTTTGGAGCTAATTTTTTGCATCCCTTTTCTTTGAGCGATGTTTGCTTATATGGTTGTAGCCACAGGAATACTTGATCCCCTTCTTGAAATGTGCACTCTGAATGATGTTGGTCTTCCTGTTGCTTCATTCGATTCTGAAATTGATGGAGATTATCTTTGAGACAGGCTAGCATGGATGCACGGTTCTGTAGGAGTTGATCCATTGCTTGCACCTTAGAGCATCTAGGGATATAAGAAATAGGTGAAGGTGGGAGTTGGGCATACACTGCTTCATATGGAGTCATCTTGGTGGCGGCATGATAGTTAGTATTATACCACCATTTAGCTAAAGGTAGCCACTATACCAATTGATGTTTCTTTTTTGAAGTGAAGCACCTTAGGTATGTCTCCAAACATTTGTTGGCTGCTTCAGTTTGACCATCAATTTAGGGATGATATGAAGTACTTAGTTGGAGTTGGGTGCCTTGTAGCTTGAAAATTTCTTGCCAAAAGTTACTGGTGAAAGTCGGGTCACGATTAGACACAATGGAAGTGGGCATACCATGCAGTTTAAAGATCTGGTCCATGAAAGCTTGAGCCACCAAAGTGGGGGTAAATGGGTGGGGTAGAGTGAAACAATGAGCATATTTAGAAAGTCTATCCACAACCACCATGATGATTGATTTGTTTCCTAACTTTGGAAGACAAGTAATGAAATCCATAGAAACATTCATCCAAGCTAAGGCAGGGGTTGGCAATGGTTGTAAGGTGCTTGGTGACTTGAATGTTTCTCCTTTGTGGCGTTGACACACATCACATTCAGCTACAAAAGTAGAATGTCAATTTTCATGCTTGTCCAAAAGAAAGAACGATGAGTGCGAGCATAATTCTTTTGAAAGCCTGCATGGCCCGTAGTGGGAGATGAGTGCAACTCTACCAAAATGCGCATTTTGAGGGTGGATGTCGGTGATATAACTACTCTATCCTTGTAGAGAAGAATCTCATCCTTCCAAGAGTAGCCAATTGAGAAATTAGGATCTAATATCAATTTATTAATGATTTGGGAGAGAGAGGGGTGTGAAAACCATTGCTTGCAAGATTCTTCAATCCAATCTGGTATGGGAAGAGAGATTGATAGCATGGTTCTTTCATCCTCAAATTGTTGTGATAAAGCATCCGCTACTACATTGTCATGCCCTTTCTTGTAAATTATCTCATAATCATATCCAAACATTTTGGCAAACCATTTATTTTCTGGGGCGAGGATAGACATTGCTTCTAAAAACATTTGAGGCTTTGATGGTCTGTGCGGATTTGGAAACGCTGCTCTAATAAGTATTGTCCTTGGGTATCTACTGCACGTAATATGGCCATCATCTCCTTCTCATAGGTAGATTGTCCTAGATGTTTCCCACTTAGTTGTTGACTTGTGAAAGCCAAGGGTCGACCTTCCTGCATTAAGACAACACCAATACCAGTACCTGAAGCATCACATTCAATCACAAAATATTTGGTGAAGTCAGGTAGTGCCAATAAGCGAGTGGAACACATGGCTTGTTTGAGAGCCATAAACACCTGTTGTGTTGCATTAGTCCAGAGGAATGAATTTTTCTTGAGAAGGTAAGTGACAGGTCTAGCAATGCGACCATAATTGCGGAAAAATTTGTAATAGTAGCCTGTGACACAAGAATCCCCTCAAACTCTGCAATGTTTTTGGTTGGGGAAATCTTGCATTGCATGTACCTTTTTGGGATCCACCCAGACACCTTCACAACCCATAATGTGGCCCAAATACTCGACTTCTTCCCTAACAAAAGAGCACTTGGAAAAATTGACAAATAATTTGTGATTCCTGAGTAGTTGCAAGAGCCTGTCTACATGATGAAGATGCTTTTCCTAGGTTAGGCTGTAGATGAGAATGTCATCAAAGAAAAAGAGGACAAATTTTTGGAGATATGGTTTTAGCAGGTGATTCATGAGGCTTTGAAAAGTAGATGGGACATTACAGAGACCAAATGGCATGACCAAGAATTTATAATAGCCTTCATGAGTTCGGAAAGTAGTCTTGGGAATGTCTACTTCTTTCATGCATATTTGGTGATAGCCAGAGCAAAGATCTAGCTTTGTACAGAATTAAGCACCATGTAGTTCATCAAGTAGATCATCAACAACTGTGATAGGGAATTTGTCTTTTAAAGTGAGCTTGTTGAGGGCCTTGAAGTTTGGACACATGCACCATTCCTCATATTTCTTGAGCACCATGATCACTGGTGATGAATAAGGACTAATGCTAGTACGAATAACACCAACTTCAAGGAGTTCCTTGATGATTTTTTCAATTTCATTCTTTTGGGCGAAAGGAAATCGATATGGGCACACATTTGACGGTTGTACCCCTAGGACCAAAGTGGTGCCATGATCATGTTCCCCTCTAGAGGGTGGAATCTCTTTAGGTTTTTCAAATACCTACTGGTGGTGGTTTAAGACCTGTTGCATCTCAGGATGAATATGAAGAGTAGTGGGCTCGATGGCATTAAACTAGGTGATAACTCCATGATGGCCCTTTTTCAACAACTTTTACATTCGATGCGAGCTGATGATAGAAGGAGCACCTGCCTGGAGACCACAGAGGGTATGCATGTGGTCATTCTGCTTAAAACTCATATATAACTCCTAGAAATCCATTGTGATTGGGCCTAGTGTGTGAAGCCATTCAGCACCCAAGACAATGTCACAACCACCCATGTTAATCACAAACATGTGGGTATTTAGGTGGTAGTATCCCATCTGAAGTTTGATATTTTCACAATGGCCTTCACATTTCATTATCCCCCCATCAGCAATCTGGACCTGGAAATTAGAGACTACCTTGACAAAACAATGAGTAGCTTCGGTGACTAGTTGATGGATAAAGTTATGAGTGCTTCCACTATTAATCAATACTACTACCAGGCAATGTTTAATAAAACCTCTAATTTTGAGAGTTTGGGGCGTAGAAATACCCACCAAAGCATTTAACGAGATAACTGGTTCCTCTAGCATAGTTGGGAGCACATTGTCCTGATGGGTGTCCTCAACTTCCTCCTTTAGTCCCTCAAGGGGTGGGGCTTCCTCAGATGAGCTAGGATCTGTAGCATCAATTTGAAAGAATTTGGGTTCCTTGCATTTATGCCATGGGGATTATTTGTCATCACAGTAGTAGCAAAATCCTTGTTTTCTTCTTTCAGTCATTTCTGCTGGAGACACCTTTTGAACCTTAAGTGTTTGGGTAGGGCCTTGAGCCTAGGTGGGCATCCCTTGGCTATGAAATTTGGACGAGGCAACTGGCCAGCTAAAACATGTTCTGCTTCAATAGCCTTTGTGCAAGTGTCCATCCATGTAGGTGGGTCGTCCATCGGGACATGGGCTTGGATGGATTCTTTGGGACCACTTATAAAACATTCTAAGTAGAATTCATCTCCCAGACCTTCTGTGTGGATGGATAATGTCTCAAAGGCTGCAATGTAGTCTTTTATTGTGCCTGTCTGTCGGAGCTTAGTAAGGCGACCCAAAAAATTAGACTCTTTGTCAAAGTGGTCACAAAGAGATTTTGAGAACAACTGCTAAGTTATGTTCCCGGGATAGCATTTCCGATGCCATTGTCACCATTTCCATCTCTCTTGGTCTAAGTAACAAGCTCCCGCACGTAGTTTAGTTTGATCATCTCGGATATCATTTAGAATGAAATATTGTTCCATTTGTGCTACCCATACTGCCAGATTAGAGCCATCAAATTTGTACATGTCCAGCTTGGGTGGCCGAGGGTGGGATTGTGGGTGATTTCCATGGAAGTGAATATGATGGTTAGACTCTCCTTCAAGGTCTTCATTAATACCATGTGCTTTCGAATGCAACCCCGACGTGTTCAGTTTGAATTGTGCCATGAATTGCTACATTTGGTCCGCTAGGCTCTGGAAAACCTCCAACTTTTGTTCAAGGCTCATGATATTCTTGTTGGCCATGACTTGAGCTCTGGTTTCTACCATACATAGATCTTGGGCACTTGCCATCACTTAGAAAAAAATTGGGACCGCCTGAAAATTAAAGCTGATAGGTGATTGGTACCATTGTGATTAGCTCATCATCTCGAATCTTATGGGCTAAGTCTCTTGTAAGCATCTCGAGAAGGCCTCAAAATATTTTCCAAATTCACTTCCATTGTGGATCTGAATGTTGCAATGGCGACAAAACCCCAACTGTCAAATCTGATATGGCAAATATGATAATGGGCAATCTTCAGAGAGTCGAGGGAAGTATGCTCTCAAAGGAGTGTCAAGTGCTATAGATCACAATATACATAAGGGTCCAATGATAGTACTCGGCCAATTATTTTAGGGCACTAACTAAGGAGGATCAACCATACCCTTAGCCATACTACTCGACTACCCTATCATACGCGCGAGTAATCTCCCCGAGTGCTGTTCTTAGTGTACTATAGTAGCAAGACAACCGAAGTTTATCTAAGGCGAGGTTTGAGGTGAGCTTAGGGGGCTTCTGATTTACCCAGAGGGTACGTGGAAGACAATCCATGTGTAGTTCTGTCTAATGCACTACTACTCAAAGGGGTACCCACAGGAGTTACAAGGGAGTCCAACAAGCATGACCACCTCTTGTATTTCCTACATGCATGCCTCCCCAAATCCATCGGTTTATGCGCTCAACAATAGATCCCATGGTTTAAATACATCATAACACGTCTCTATCCTAAAAACATTTCTGCCAAAAATGGAGGTACCACCAGCCCTGGAAAGTGATCTGATACACTTGTTATTCTCTTGACCTGCGAGAAATTATAGAATACCAAATATGCAAAGAAATACAACCCAGAACATAGAACAAAATGAGAAAAATAGCAAGTATTTTATTATTCAGAGATGAAAGCAATGTTCACTTTCCTCTTCGAGGGGGCAACCTCCAGCAGAGCAGAGCTCAATTACAAAATAAGATTCTATATTTCTCAATGGGGAGTCTCTATCCTTTATATAGGATTCATATATACAATACCATGGGTCATTACCATGGTTATCTCAATACCATCTATCTAATACCATGGTCGGTTTGCAACTAACTGTGGTCCCTTTCTTAAATGCGGGTTAACCACTTACAATTGTTAATACGGGCTTTATTGACTCTTTAACTAACTATAACTATGAATTGAACCTATTACATAAATAAAGGGGTTAGGGTTGGACCCTAACAATTTTACATAGACGACATATGCTAGGACCATGGAAATTCCACCTTTGAAGATTATCCCAAGTGGGAGCTTTGTTTTAGATTAGTAGCCACATTTTTTTTTTGAGCAAATTTTGTTTCTAAATTTGTTGAACCCCAAGGAAGCAGGAAGAATCTAGGCAAAGAGAAATATGTAT
The DNA here is from genome assembly GCA_000404065.3 of Pinus taeda. NCBI lineage: Eukaryota > Viridiplantae > Streptophyta > Pinopsida > Pinales > Pinaceae > Pinus > Pinus taeda. The sequence goes on along the minus strand of APFE031002248.1, from coordinate 62,131 downwards.
CCTTATTTGGGAGTGTATTCTCTAGACTTGGTTTCTCCCTAAATGAAAGAAATGGGTCCTTTCGAAAGACCGATGAAAGAGTAATTTAAGAAATTTAGGTAATGATTCCAGATGATGCAATGTTTTGCTGACAAGTGTAAGCCTTGACCAAATTTTCAGATTCTGGGCTCCAAGGAAAAAATATTCCAAAATTATTTATTGAGAAATAATATATTTCTATCATGAAGGGTCTGCAATAGGTTGATAGGGAGGAGATGGTTATTTTGACTACCAATCCATTGGACCTTTCCAATTAAAACACTTGTTTCATTCCCAAGTTTCCATCGCAACCCTTACACCATAATAGAAAAAGCATGAATGAGAGCTTTCCAAAAGATGGAACCCCCTTTGTGTGACTTAGAGGGATCCCATATCTAGTATTATATGGAGAGATATCCTAAATACTTGTGTTTGATTTTGTGATCCTAGAGTCCTTTATTTTTTTATGAAGCACTAGGTGTTCTTGGCTGCAGGAGTAGTGGAGTAAGGAAATATATTTTTTAGCTCCCATCCTCCCATATTTTTTAGGAAATAAATGGATACCGAGGAGGATAAGACTAATTATCGATTTTGTCCATTGCTAGCCCATAAGAAATGGTTGGCAATTTGTTTGATTTTATGAAGGACCCCTTTGTGAATCCAAACAAGAATTGACTAGTAGACAAAATTGCTTTCACAACTAATTTTATTAGAACTAGATGACATGCTCTGGAAATCCACCTATTGCACCATATATGAATGTGATTCTTTATCTTAGAAAGGAGTTAGGTCCAGTATTTTTCGCAATATTTGTTGGACTTTAAGAAATACCTAAGACATTTAAAATTGGTCTTTAGATCTGAGGGCTAGATATATAGATTCTCATAGAAGGATTGTGCTTCTGCTTGATTTAAACCCAAAAAATATAATGTCGATTTATAATTGTTGTTGACAATGCTTATAGTTAGACAAAATGTAGAAATGATGGATGCTATGTTGGGAGCATTCTACAAAGAGAATTCAATAGAAGATTAGGATATCATCCACAAACAGTAGGTGTGATATAAAATACCTCGACTTGATTTGGAAACCTGAGATTGATTCAGAGGAAATAGTGTTGGAAAGGAGTTTCTTGAGTCCTTTTGCAACCAAAAAAAAGGAGGGGTGAGAGTGAGACCCCTATTTAAGACCTCATTCAACTTGAAAGAATGGTGAAGTAGAACTGTTAATAAGGATGACAAAAGAGGCCCAATTGATACACCTTAAGATCCAAGATCTGAGAGAAGGGAGAAAACCTTAGATGAATGTGCAATAGACAAATATATAGCTAGCTTACACTATCAAAAGCCTTAGAAAGGTTGATATTACACAAAATAACATTCTGTTTGTTTACATGAATACAATGCATACCTTTTTGGTCTAGACCAATGACATCATGGATGAGTCAATTGTTGAGGAAGACGAAATGTTCCAAAAAGATATGAACAGATAAAATTGGCTTCATCTGCAATGAAATGATCTTGGAAATAATTTTGTATATGGAGTTACATAAGAAATGGGCCTAAAATGTTTAAAGGATGTGGGAAATTCATTTCTGGAATAAGAGCCAAGAAGGTGGAGTTGAAAGGAGAAAGAATATGACTAGTCACGTGGGAATGGTCCACCATCTAGAGAATATCATCACCGAGAGGCTCTCTACAACCCAATATAGGGTAGATGTGTTGGTGTAATATAAGTATGTAAACCATTTTAATTGTGGGCTCAGATAAAAATAATAAAGAATGTAAACATTTAAATGTTAGCTTAATTAATAATAAAAAGCTAAAAGTAATAACAAAATGTTAGAAGTAATTATTAAAGTTAAAATAATAGAAACCCTAGTATGGGGATGAGTGTAAACATTTAAATGTTGGCTCAATTAATAATAAAAAGTTAAGTATAAAAATAATAAAATTCAATTTGTTGATGTTGAGGACTTTTGGAGAACTATGTGGTGTGTCACAAACATATGTATTGCTTAAAAAAAAATCAGTTTGTTATCTTTTAACTTGTGAATTGACTTTGTTACAATAATATGGCTTATCAATACCACATGCCCAAAAATGATTAGTTATTTCACAACCAAAATATTTTATAACAATATGAAAATATTAACCATGGATATTCACCTCCACTTTACCGTGGATATTATTAACACGTAAGTTGGCTATAACAACATGAAAATATTATTAAACATGGATATTCACCTCCACTTTAAGGTGGATATTATTAACATGTAAGTTGGCTTTGTTACAGTACCATGGCCAATATCATGGCTTATAAGTACCACATGACAAAAAAACATAACGGATTTCACATTCAAAATATTTTATAACAATAAGATAAGATTCTTAACCATAGATATTCACCCCCACTTTACCATGGGTATTATTAACTTGTAAATAGGCTTTGTTACAGTATCATGGGCCAATACCATGGCTTATCAATACCACATGCCTAAAAACATAACTTATTTCACAATCAAAATATTTTATATTAGTATGACAAGATCCTTAACCATGGATTTTCACCCTCTCTTTACCATGGATATTATTAATTTGTAAATAGGTTTTGTTACAATACCATGGACCAACACCATGGCTTATCAATACCACATGCCCAAAAACCATAACTTATTTCACAATCAAAATATTTTATTTTAATTTAATTTTATAACATTTTTTTAATTGAATCTAAAAGAAAAAGGTTATAATTACTTTTGAGATATGTCTAAACCTTTTATCCTCGC
>APFE031002248.1:43199-58508 GCA_000404065.3 Pinus taeda | reverse complement strand
GAGAGAGAGAGGGAGAGAGAGAGGAGGAGAGAGAGAGGGAGAAAAGAGGAAGAGAGAGAGAGGGAGAGGGAGAGGGAGGGAGAGAGAGATAGATAGATATCGAGAGAGGGTGTGTATGTTTGGGGGATGAGATAGAGAGAGGGAATAAGAAAGTGACACATATATACAAATATAAATATTATATATCATAATATTAGCCTAGATCCATCTTAACCCTAGATCTATCAAGCGCCAAGATGGATAAAATATCTTGAGGTGCAAACTTTTCCTCAAGTTTTGCACTCAAAAAAGAGGTTTGCACCTTGAGATATTTGATCCCTCTCAATGCTTGATAGATCCAAGGATAAGATGGATCTTTTAATACAATTTTGTATTCTATCAACAATTTGAGCAAAATAATTTTAATTTTTAAAATTGTTAGAAAAATTAAATGGCATTATAAAATAAAAAAAACATTAAATATCTAAAATTAAATTAATTGCAAAAATCATATGTCATGATTTAATTATTATTTGTTATTGTTTAATGATCTTTTATTTACTTTTATTTTTGATAAATGACAATCACGAAATTGAACATAACACTTAGAATATATATTTAAATATTATGATATCCTTTAGGAACGACCTATTTTAGTGTTTTTTAATGTAAGTTTTAAATCTTTTTTTAATGAAAAATGGTTGAGGGTAATTAGAAGCCTCTTTAGACCACAAACGACATATATTAGAAATTTATAGTTCAGTTTAGGACCTAGATGTTAGAAGACCATCGAAGACTAGAGTTGGGATCCCAGACTCCAATTGGACACCTATCCTTTGAGCCTTACTATGACGGATCATAGTGTCCCTTGGTGAAATTTGAAACCAAATACCACCCATCCCAATGAAACAATCACTCATTGTCCCACAAAGAGACTATATAAAATATAATTGTTGATTCATAGTTCCCACCTACACGTTGTGCAGAGTCCCGACAAAAGACAAGCAGTTTGATACATTATTTTATATTATTATATTATCTATATATATATATATATATATATTATATATATATATATATATATATATATATATATATATATATATAATATATATATAATATATATATTCTTACATTGGAAAAACTATGGGTTGTCAAAAACTAGATCCCAAAACAGTTAATGGAAAATTGACTATTTTACCTCATTTTTTACTAGTTTATGTGAATTGTGAGATGATTTCATGACTAAATTGTGGCTTAAGTAGGTGTGACCCAGAGGCATCTAAGCTATCAAAATCACTGGGGGATTGCGCCTGGCCTAGGCTACACCAACGTTTAGCATGGATAGATTTTTTCCCGAGTTTTGAATGATGACCTTTACACCACAAAACGTCTTAACAATACACCCTACCATTGCTTATTCTATGCCCCATGGATGAGTATTTTACCTCAATTTTATTATTATCATTATCATTATTTTACTTTTATGTAATTTGACTTAGTCAAAATTTTTACATAACATGACAAGACAAGTTATTACAACATCTCTTCCATACTGGGTTGGAGAGCACTTCTTGGTGCAACTAAGTCGATATCTAAATTTGAAAATCCATAGCTTGAAGTGACACCGTAGTAAGAGGACAACCCTATCATTATAGACATATAATTGACTTAGAAATTGAAATTTACATGTAGATTAAAATCAATGCATTTTTCTATGTACATGCATTGAAAGAGTACTCTCAAGAAGAATAGGTGACATCTATGTATGTAAACCATCCAATGGAATCCAAATCTTGACAAAAGGAGTAGGAATAAACAAAATGTCACTGTCTATAAACATCATTTATGAATAGGATTCACTTGTCCAGTTAGATTAAGAACACTAAACTAGATACATAGAGAGAGTGAAAAGGAAGACAAACACCTTAAGTATTCACAATCCTATCAAATCCCATGAATATCTATGAATTTATTAATATCTGAAAATATGATTTATGTCTCTTTGACAAAAAAAAGTAGATATAGAATTTCAAGTCAGTGAATCTTTTTAATTCAAATAAAATTTTATTTTAATGTACATGCATTGATTTTAGTGTATGTTTTTTATTATTCTTAGATATATGCATCTATAAATTGATATGTCCACTAAAATCATGTATTAGAATTTGAATAATGGAAATAGAAATAGAAATTAAAATTGACACTCAAATTGAATTTGAAATCGGAATTGACATGTACACTAAAGTCAATGTATTGATTTCAATGTACATTTTTCATCATTTCTACATCAATGGATCTAGAAATTGATGTGTACATTAAAACCAATACACTAGAAATTGAATAGAAATATAAATAGAAATTGACATAAAAAATGAAATTGAAATTGAAATTGGCATAGAAACTGAAATTGAATAAAAAGTAGAAATAGATATAGAAATTGAAAGTAAATAATTGAAATTGAATAGAAATAAAAATTGACATATACATTGAAACCAATGTATTAGAAAGAATTAGATCTTGTAATGACAATAACATTAAGATAAGAAATCTTAATAAGAAATATAACCTTTCACCTTTATAATTAATTAGTTAATATATGTAAGTATTCTGTTACGAGTATTTATTATTTTGATTTTTTTAATTGAATTAATAATACTATATTATTATAATTATTTTTGATTAAAAATTAAAATTATAGCTTTGCCATATATTATATGTATATATTAAATTTCATTTTGTACTATTTTATTAATACAATGAATTGAAGTCTTATTTTTTTCCTAGAAACAAATCGGTAATTTTATTAAAGGATAATAAAATTACATATCTGGATGCACATTTGTGCATAAGTTTGGATTATGTGAGTCCCTTTGAGTGCAAGTGCAAAAACGTGCTTGCCCAAAAAACATTTTGTCATACATACAAGTCCTTAAGCTTCATCAAAAGTGTTATCTTAACCTAAAATTGTCTATCATATACAAAAATAATACTTAAGTCCAGAAATTGTATGTCCTAAAAGCCTCAAGATACCTTCAAAAAAGAAGTATGCTACTATGGAGAAAATTTGTATTATCTATGAACTACTGTCTAGATCAAATCTGTCCATGAGTGCCGAAAATGCCCAATATGGTGGCCCTCTTTGTTTTCTTTGAGTTTCAACCACTTTTGTCAATGTCCAAGCCCACTTTGAAGAGGCCATCTAAAATTTGTTTTTGAGACTTGTATACATGATCAAATGAAATGGAAGCTAAAGATGAAGCTCACTACGAAACAATTCTAAAGAGATGGAAGAGTTGGTGGTGCAGAAAATGTGAAAAGCCTTTCATCCAATCTATGACAAGGAGAGAATCACCATGTATGTGTATTTGTGAGATGCTGTGCTCATGTGCTAGGGAGAGGAGAAGGTAAAGCCTGAGAAGTTTTACATAGTTTTTTGATGCTTCCCCAACACCCGCGGAGAAAGATAGATAGTTTCCTTCAAAGAAATATATAATGCCTCTAGCCCCCGCCCTAGTAGGAGGGCCTTGGGAAGCACCATAAAAAAAATCTAAGGGGGTACTTCTGTCAATTTGTGTTTCCTTCAGAGTGTGATATGCGATTGAATCCAAATGCTTAGTTGAGAGGAAATAGATACTATTAACAAAAAAATTGATTGTGGAAGGAGGGTTATGGTAAAAAATATCCAAACTTTGTTCTAGCCATATGTCCCATGCAATAGTGAAAAGGGGGCCCCTGCAATATTTCTAGGTGAAGGAAATCCTGGACTAATTTTTGAAAGCTTCCTCAACTGACATTCCTTCCCAAATTTGATTGCACCTTGATAGTCTACTTACTTCACTCTAAAAAACATGAGACAAGCCCCAAGAAATGAAGAGATGGTGGACAATTTCCGAGGCTCTTTTACATAGACAACATATGCTAAGACCATGGAAAATTTGTTTTTGAAGATTATCCCAAGTGGGAGCTTTGTTTCAGATCAGCAGCCACATGATTTTTTATTTTTTATTTTTTATTTTGGAGGACATTTTTTTTTCCAAAGTCGTTGACCCCACCAAGGGAGTAGGATGAATCTTGGCAAAGAGAAAGATGTACCCTTATTTGGGGGTGTATTCTCTAAACTTTGTTTCTCCCCAAATTAAAGAAATGTGTCCTTCTAAAAGACAGATGAAAGTGGAATTTAGGAAATTTAGGTAATGATTCCATATGATACAATGGTTTGCTGACATGTGTAAGTCTTGACAAAATTTCCATATTGTGGGTCCCAACACAAAAATATTCCAAGACAATTGATTGAGAAATAATATATTTTGATGATGAAGGGTTTGCAATAGGTTGCAAAGGAGGAGATGGTTATTTTGACTAACAATCCATTGGTCCTTTCTAATTAAAAATCTTGTTTCATTTCCAACTTTCCATCGTAGCCCTTACACTATAATAGAAAAGGCATGAATGAGAGCTTTCCAAAATATGGAACCACTTTTGTGTGATTTAGAGGGATCCCATATCTAGTCTTGCAGGGGGGCTCTCCTAAATACTTATGTTTGATTTTGTGATCCCAAATTCCTTTATTTTTTATGAAGCACTAGGTGTTCTTGGCCATTGGAGCAGCAGAGTAAGGAAAGATATTTTTAGCCCCCATCCTCCCATCCTTTTTGGGAGAGAAATGGATTTCGAGGAGGATAAGACTGATTTCCGATTCCCTCCATTACTAGCCCATAAGAAATGGTTGGCAATATGTTTGATTTTATGAAGGACCCCTTTGGGAATCCAAACAAGAATTGACTAGTAGACAAAATTTCTTCTCCAACTAATTTTATTAGAAGCAGATGACCTACTCTGGATATCCACCTATTGCACCAAATATGAATGTGATTATTTATCTTAGAAAGGAGCCAAGCCCAATATTTTTGTAATATTTGTTGGGATTTAAGAAATACCTAAGATATTTAAAATTAGTCTTTGGATTTGAGGGCTAGATATGTAGATTCTCGTAGAAGGATTGTGCTTTTTCCTGATTTAAACCCAAAAAATATAATGTTGATTTATCTTTGTTGATGACTATGCTTGTAGGTAGACAAAAGGTAGAAATAATGGATGCTAAGGTGGAAGCATTCTAGAAGGAGCCTTCATAGAAAATGAGGATATCATCCAAAAACAACAAGAGTGATATGAAATATCTCGACTTGATTTGGACACCTGCGATTGATTCATAGGAAATAACATTGGAAAGGAGTCTATTGAGTCCTTCTGCAACCAAAAAAAAGGAGGGGTGAGAGAAGGAATCCTTGTCTAAGACCTCATTCAACATGAAAGAATGGTGGAGTAGAGATATTAATCGGGATGAAGAAAGAGGCCCAATTTCTACATTTTAAGATCCAAGATATGAGAGAAGGGAGCAAACCTCAGATGAATGTGCAACATACAAATATATAGCTAGCTCACACTATCAAAAGCCTTAGAAAGATCGATCTTACACAAAACAACATTTTGTTGGTTTACATGAATACATTGCATACCTTCTTTGGCTAGACCAATGGAATCATAGATGATTCAATTGTTGAGGAAGCTGAAATGTTCCAAAAGGATATGAGCAGATAAAACTAGCTTGATCTGCAATGCAGTGATCTTGGAAATGATTTTGTATATAGAGTTACATAGGGAAATGGGCCTAAAATGTTCAAAGGATGTGGGATTGACATTTTTTTGAATAAGATCCATCAAGGTGGAGTTGAAAGGATAAATAAAATGACTAGTCATGTGGGACTGTTCCACCATCTAGAGAAGATCATCACCAATTAAATCAAAACATTGCTCATAGAAATCAATATAAAGTTCGTTCGAATGAGGGATTTTATCATTATGAAAAGGTTTGATGAAATATTCAAGTTCTTACGTTGTAATCTCTCCCATGAGATGTTCATTATCTTTTGGAGCTACAAAGTCATGGAAAAAGAGGGAAACTTGAATGATTTGATCTATGATTTCATGCTAGTCCTCCTTGTATAAAGAGAAAAAGTGAGAGACTCTTGCATTTGTAATGTCATGGAAGGAGGTAGCTTGAGATCCTTATGAATTTTTAATTTCCCAAATGGATTTTACTGCCTTTCTATGGTTGGAACAGTGATGGAAAAATTTAATGTTTTCATTACCAACCTTAAGCCAGAGATCCCTACTCTTAAGCCTCCATTTCCATTCCTTGGAAAGGAGAAGGGATTTCCTCTTTTTTTCATCTCCACAACCTGAGGCTCTATTTGGTCAAATATTCTACCAATGGACTCTTCCTCCAAGATAGATTTTTGGGCAGATTCCACATCTGAAGGTTCCTTGGAATCCCAAATTTTATTTTCCTTGCTCAAATTTTGAATAAAGGTTTTGGATCTTTTCAAGTTATGTTGGAACTAAATAGTAGAGGAACTTCTCAAATTAGAGGAAATCGGAGTCCAATTATCTTTTATGCCCTGCATAAGGGAAGGGTACTCAAACCAGTAGGGGTTGATCTTGAAAGGGCTTGGTAAATTTTTAGTGTCAGGAGCCAATTCTAAAAGAATGAGCTAGTGATTAGAATCCCCTCCCATATTAGTCCATTGATGAATATTCATTGGGCCTCAAGAAAATGTTCTAAAATGAGAAATATATTTAATCATTTCCCTATGTAGGAAACCCCAGATTTATTTTTTCTCCAAGTAGGGATGACTTTTTCTTGTTCAACATCCAAAAAGTCCAATAAATATAGAACATCAATAAGATATTAAATTTGTGGATCACTAATGACTTTAAGTCACAAAATTCATTATCCCATAGAGAGAAATTTAGGTCCCCTCCAAGAATCAATATTCCTTCTTGTAAATGTCTTTGTTTTAGAACTGAGGCCCATAAGTCATTTTGATCACTGTAGGTCTCATAGATGTTTTTTAGAAGGAAAGATACATCGATGTCACAGGAATGGAAGTTTATGATGAGGCCAAAAGGAATAGGCCAACAATTTAAAATATTGATTTTAGAGTCTTTCCATCTAGTAAACATACCCCTAGAGCACTTTGCAACATCATTTTCATGGAAGGACAAACCAGGAAGGACACTAGAAAGAGTTTCCTAAGCATGATCCATATTTGACATCATTTCCTATAGTAAGAGAATAGAGGTATGATGGATATCCACCAGTCCCTTGATGACCAATTTTGAGGTGGGATTAACCAAACCCCTGCAATTGAGGATAGTAATATAATTTAGTACCCCTAATGGGGGATGATGCTCTAAGGGCCCCAATGATTGACTTTTGTCTTCTGACATGGATTTGTTTGGTCACTTTCAATTGAGGAAGAGATAGGAGGGATATTTCACCCCTGGAGGGCATCTTGTCAAGGGCGAGGTCAAATGGCCCAAGACCACCATTTTCTTTAGACTCCATGGGACGGTCCAACAAAAATTAAATGGATGAGGAAGAGTCCTCAAAGCCAAGGGAAGAAATATTATAGGGATGAGATCTAGGGGAATGAGCTTTGTTGTATCTATGAGATGATAATGGTTAGTTATCATGCCAGGGCATCTAAGATAATTGTTTTAGGGGTTCTGTTTTAATTTGGAGGACCAATGTAGGAAACGGATTTAAAACAGTGATGCCTAGCCTTTTGAATAATGTTAATATCTAAACAAAGGGCTACTATTAAAATTCACACAGTGATATAGCTTGCACGGTGGTGAGAAAAAATATAGGGGTGGTATGACTATCACAGTCTTAAAATTGAAGATTAAATAATCATAAGTAAGAAAACCTTTAAACTATGTTCAGTAGGTTTAACAAAATATGCTTAAGCTTACAATAGATGTTGATGATATTATGGTTTAGAGGGAATTAATAAAACAAACAGTTTATGTAATTCATTCTCTTTATAAATGATCACTTCAGAAGATTATAAGAATAATTGAAACACAATTACTCCTACCTGGTTATCTTTGTAAAACACAAGAACATGAATAAAACACTTTGAAATAAAACTGGAAAAACTTACAGAAAAACAAAACTGTATGAATCAGAATTCAGAATCCATTTGCTTTTGTATTAATGATCCAGAAAAGTCAAGTACATTCAATGCTTAGAAATGCTTCTTCAAGGGTGCAACCCTTAACAACTCGTGAAAGAGAGTTATTTATACAATTATAGAACTCAGAAAATATCTTAAACTATTTTACAAAAATAGATAATTACAAAATAAGGAATATAAACTGCTAGCTGATCTAGCACTATTTTGTTGTTGAGCTATTTGATGATTGTTGCTAAAAAAATTGAAAACTGTTGAACTTGTGATGACTATTCTTGTAAAAGATGAATGTTGTTTGATCACCCTCTAGTCAAGTAGACTAGTTAATTATTCCCAGCGTTTCTTATTTGGGATAGATATCTTTTTTACCCTTTTGTAAACTTCATCAATCTCTGTATACTTAGTGAAAATGGGTTTTACCGGGAATATGTGCCTAATTTCATCTAAAATGAAGAAAATGTCCCTGAGTGCATTTAGCATCACTCTTGGTGTTGCTACACATCTTATGTTTGAAATTGAAGCTGCATTAGTGCCTACCTTTGTAAGCTTTTTAACATAATCCTCAATAGGCATTAATTTGTCATTTATCACAAGCATAGAGAGTAAACCCTTGTTGGTCAAGGGTTCTAACTTGCTGAAAAATCGCTGAACTATTGTATTCACACTGCCGCACTTTTCTTCCAACTAGAGGATGATGTTATTCTTGGTGATGATCTTCTTAACTTCCAGTATAGTTGTTGTCTTGTCATTTATCCCTAATTCTTCAAGCTCATAGCTGTCTTTAGAATTTAGGAACTTGATTATATCAAAAACAATTTCTGGCTTATCCTCAAGCTCTTTAGAAATAGTTTCAACAGTTTTATGAGCTTTCTCCAAGAGGTATTTGTGATCAAATACTATCTTGATATAAGGCTAGATATCCTTAATTGCTTCAGTAATTTCTTCCCACAGAATTTCCCTTGCCAAACCCAATTTTATTCCAAGGTAAGATTCTTTGAGTTCCCTCTACAATGTTTCAATCTGACCTTTTGCTCTATGCATCTCAGCTACATGTGAAGTGTCTGAAACTGTTTTCATATGCTGTAACTCCTTGAGTTCATTTTGCAACTTCTTGATTTCTCCTGTCTGAATACACAGGTTCTGAACAACTTCAGCAAGTTGTTCAACTCCTTCTACTACACCTGTAGTTGATGTTGTGGTTGAAGTAGAAACCCTGGTTATAGGGATTGCTACAAGGGGTACTATATCCATTGGAGTTTGATCTCTTTTGACAGTTTCCTCTTTCTCCTTAACTACTTTCTCCATCTTCTCTTCCATCTGTTTTATTTGCAGATTCTATTCCATGATGAGCTTCATCATGTCAGACTTCCGAGTTTCAGTTTCTTCAATCTCTTTAGTGATCGGGTCCATAGAAGTTGGCAATTTGAGTTGTTTCCTTAATGTTGATAGCTCAACATTTTTCTTCTTAAAAAGTTCTTCTTCAACATTTATGTTGGAGGGATCATATCCCATCTTCAGCGCCATATCTTCTAAAGATTTAACCTTTGTGTCCTTCACTAATGAGGAGACTTTCTCCAACTTGAGCTGTGACTGTGTGTTTGCTAAGGTAACCTGCAATTTTGAAAAACTCATGGTAGTAGGAGTTAAAGTAGAATAAATCATCTGTCTAGTTTGTTTGTGCATCTCAATTTGATCAATTGGATGCACATCCTTTACATTAAATTCAGAAGAGGTCTACTTCTGATAATGTGTAGCAGTCCTAGGCTGTGGAATTTGGGCTTGTAAGATATCCATCTGCATCTTTCCCTTCTCAGAGTCAAAGACTGAAAGAAGTATGGCCTGAGAGCTGGAGGAATGTTTCTAGAACTGGGTGTAGGTGTTCAATTTCAACTTCATTCTTCTTTTTAATCTCACTGAAAACATGAAAGATGTCCTTCTCCTTGTCCCTCTGAATGCATCCACTGGTCTAAATTACCCGTTGTTCTTGAGAAGTAGTGGAATGAGTTGCGGACTCAGTAGACTGTCCACCAGACTGTGTATAGAGCATAGTCTCTCCAAGTCCATAAAATGTGGTTTTCTGAGACTTATGTGTTGCACCAACGATCACATAGATCCAAGATCTCTTCTTTCTATGCATAATACTAAAGTCCTAGATTGATGCTTCAGTTGTAGGGGATGATTGTTCTTCCCTTGCTCTTTTAGCTGTCTTTTCTTGTGCAAGTGGAGTTTGCACATTTGAGGTAGAAACTGCCCGCTTTTCAGCTTCTTGGAGGGTGTTCTTTGTCCACTCCAATTGTGTTTTGTATTTTTCTATTTCTAGCGTAGCTATATGGTGATATCTAGTAAACTTATTTTCCACCCTGAGTTTAGAAATCACTCCCATTAGGTCATAAGACCAAGTGAATCTGAGACCAAACTTCATTTCCTTTAGCAACCTTTCTCCTTCTTCACTTGCTACTCTAGTATTGCAGATGAATGGACCAACCTGAGATTTTAGCTTGAATTGAGATTTCTTCTTCGCTGCCACAATGTGTACTTCATTTGCATTTAACCTTTGCCTAATATATTCCAGTGCAAAGGTTCTGATGGGGAGGTACTTGGGAAGTTTGTAGGGTGGCAGCTCACAACCATAAACCTTGATTTCTGGTCGATCAGCTGGAATACTTTGAAAATCTCATCACTAATCCTTGGTATTGGAGTGCTGCTCATAAGATTGAAATTTGGATGAATAAAAAATTCTATGAACTATTTATAAGTAAACTCTTCTTTCTCTTTCATTCCCATTGTAGTCCAAAAGATCATTGATTGTTGGTTTGCTTCCTCATCTAGCTTCTGTAAGGTAAATGGAAATTTGTCTCACTGAAAATGTATAAAAAGGTATACAAGTACTGAAGCACACTTGAATGCTTCTTTAGTGTTAAACTGGACAAATTGCTCATGTATGGCTTCAGCTAGGAATTGGCTGAAATTATAAATAACAATGGGTTTGGAATCAGCAGAAAAGATATAAAAGAAACCTAGTATGGCATCATTAACATATTGATCATAGTTATAACCAAGTTGATAGGACAAAATAGTGGTGATTTGCTTGGTTCTATCAGGGAACATGGATGAATCATAAGGAGGGTTTCTTTTAGGCAGAGGACTATCAATGGCTAGGAAAGTTCAAGAGTCTAGGAATTTTAAGCAAAATATAGTTTTTGATAGGCTTCTATCAGGCTTTCATGGGAAAAAGGATGGGTTGGTGTAGTAGTAGGGGCCTGCAACATCTTTTAAATGGACTTGACATTGATTAAACAAGGTATTTCCCCTGTGGGTGAAATGGTTGCTCTTTGGATGGGATCATAGGATTGATGGAATTTCCTAACAAATTCAGGTGCTCTTTGTATCTGAGGGAAAATGTAGTGGGGAAGGAGGGAGTCCCAAAGTCCTATTTCATCTGTCTGATCAATTAATTAATCTTCCATCCAACAATAAATTTCATATAAATAAATTTGAGAAGAAGTCCCAATGATTTTACAATCCTTGTCGACCAAGGGGCTATGATGGAAGTCAACCTGTTGATGTACAAGAGTATTTGGGATTTCTGGGACTTATTTTCCCTTAGGAGGCATTTTATCAAATGAATTTTCAAACTGAAAATGATAGAAATGGAAAAATTGGTTTGAAACAAAGTGATCACAGTAAAACCAGTATGACTGAAAAAGAGACAAGTGGACCTGGATGTCGGCTTTCTTCTAAACAGGACAAAATAACTGTGTAAGTGTTGGACCGTCTTTAAGTTGTAAGGAGGAAAACTTTGAGTGATCAATTAGGTTTCAGAAATGCACCGTGTAATTGTTTTCATGGAGGAACATGGCTTTTAATGGAAATATTGGAGCGGAGCTGTTGAATGAACGGTTAAATATGCATTAATCATCCAACAAGATTAATTAACGGGTCTTTAGGACATAAATTCGTGGGAGTTATGAATTGAATAAACAACGGATAGGTGGTAGTTGACTGGATGGAGAAGTGACGTGGAGCATATGTGGACTGGGACCTGGAGCAGCAGTAAATGGTCATATGTAAACTGCGTTCAGGGGTAGCTTAAGGTGGTAAGTCATTTCGGGATTTTAAGTCCTGAATGACTAAAATGAGGATAAGGTTGTTTAAGGAGGCGGTTTAGGGAACTGCCCACTTCAAACCTCCTCGTCGATAAAGTTCAGATGAAAAATGAGGACCGAGGAGGGATGTGGGCCATCAGATCTCAGGGGAGCATGTGGGATGAAAGGTAAGGTGGAAGGCATTTAACATGTGAGGCAGAAGTGATGGTGGGGTCAGGATTCTAGTGGATGTGACAGTTTGGTGTTATGGCGAATGAATGTTTGAAGTTAGGATATCACAAAATACATTGGCACTTAGAATCCATAGTTAATTTAAAATGTAACATCATATGCATGCATTATCCAATGTTACAACTTAGGATAAAATCATTTCATGCTCCAATTATTTCTCATATGTCTACCTACCCTTTACACTCCTCACATTTTCATTTATTCATCTGAGTGCATTTAGGTTAGTAACTCAATATTTCCTTTTAATGACTAATCTACCTCTATCTCTTATTTCCTCCACTGGCTCAGATTAAACTATTGAGCCAATTTTATTTTCTACCTATTGACAAACAATTTAAATCAAGTCCAATCATGATTAAACTATACAGTTGGAATGTGTTATCACTGACAAAATTTCGATGCTAAATGTCTGCAAATAAGCACATGAACCCTTTTAGCAGTTTCGCAGTGCAAAATGTTTAGGTGATTTCGTAGCACATAATTCATAATTTGCACTGGTTGCGCTACGAAATTGGGGATTTGTCCAAAACCATTGCTCACCCATATCACTTTTGTCTCCTATGAGTTCTGTGGGAATATGATATATGCATAGAAAAGCCTGTTTCGACAAATTGATGGTGAAGTTTGTAATTCATCTGAGTTATGGCTACAGGCTTGCTTGCCTTCTAGTGAGAGTTTAAAGCTTGTTAACCAGGATAAAATTCCTCAATCAGTTCCACTGTCAATGACAGCTGAGGTTAATAGAAAGGTGGCTTTTGAATAAGGTGCCAATCATAAGAAGGAAAGCATTGCAGAAGAACCTAAGGATGAAAGAACAGGTACAACTGTGGTCAATTCTGCTTCTCATAATTATAGAAGGGATGCAATGACAGAAGATGATAAAGGATGTGCCCCCATGTTGTCTGATCAATCTGAAGGTAATGAGTTCCTATGTAGAGAAGTGCATTCTGAAAATTCTGAATCTCTTCTTTGTCTACTTATGAATGATTTTCTATCTCTTGCATTGGATCCGTTTTATGGGATTGAAAGGGACTGTCCATCAAAAGGTATCTCATTTCTTCCTAAAGTACAGATCTCTGGTTTATCAGAAAAGTCTGACTTCAATGTCATCTTTGGAAGCATCTGAATTGAAAACAAAACTGGAAGATTCCTTGGCAAAAGTATGGGGAACTAACCGACTCTGTTATCATGAGAGACCGTCTCTCGGGCCAGCCTCGGGGATTTGGGTTTGTGACTTATGCTGCCACGTCTGTCGTGGATAAGGTTATAGATGACAAGCACATCCTTGATGGCAAAACAGTGGAAATTAAATTAAACCGACCCTAACAAAAAAGGCAAAAAGAAGCTACAGCTATTGCAATCTGCCCCAAAAGAATATCGTTGGGTTGTTGAATTCAGGGATAGAAGATGATTCTGTGAGGATGTTTATGCATTACTTCGAGCTTATAATGCTTCACTTTGTATACATGATCATGAAGATATCTCATGCGTACATCCACAGGTTGTGACTGTGGATTGGATCTATCTACATTTTCATGGAAAAAATTACCAGCACTGCTATAGTACTGAGCAGCTTCAGGAGCATGCTTCATAGATCCAGAAGCAGCTTGCTCAAGGACTGGATGTGTTTACATACTTTAACCATGACTATTGTGGTTATGCAGTCTCTAATGCAGTGAAGCTATGTGAACTTGTTACTGGGATGAAATGATGTAGTGAACTGCTCTCTTTTGAACTTCTATTTCATAAAAGCTCCATTTGCAAGTCGGATTGAGCCAAAGGAAAATGGAAGACATTGGTTGCGTTTAGAAGAGTACTAATTTTCTTCTCATTGAAGCCCTGATAGAATCGAGCTCTAGCAGAGTATGTTCCTATGATCTTTGAGAAACTATTAAGTTCGTCAGAGGACTTCTTCCATGGTGAAAGTTGAGAAAGATAGAAATGCTGCAGAAAATGATTGTACTATTATAGTGAAACAGGAGATATCACTAGTGCAGCAGTTTAAGAGCTCAGGTATGTTTTGAGTTGGGTCATCAGGTTATATTTATAAGCATTGGAAAGGTGTAGTTTATCCAGAAGGGATGCCGCAAAAGAAATGGTTTGAACATTATACACAGATATTTGACACAGTGGAGATCAACAATACATTTTATCGTCTCCCTTCTCATGAAGTATTTGAATCTTGGCGGGATCAGGCTCCAGAAGGCTTCCGCTATGCATTGAAGTTTAGCAGGTTTGGGACACACCTAAAGCATCTGAAGGACCCCGATCAGCCAAATTCTCTCTTCATTGATCGTTCTGTGAGATTAGGGAAACATCTCATTGGTAAAGTGGGTATTGAAAGACGAAATTTGTATTGCTTCTGCTATACAAGATGGTATAAATCGTGGTGCACATGGTGTGACATGCTTTTCAAGTTTTGATTAATTTTGGTTTCCATCATTTTGAACATTTTTAGATCCCTAGCACCTGTACAAGGTAGCTGAAGAAATCATGAAATTAAGTCAACAGTGCTTTAAGATTCATATGTTCTGTTTTGATAAAAAAAAACAGCAGTTTCGTAGCGCGCTACGAAACTGCTGTAGATGACTGTTTTGTAAGAAAACAATGAAGTTGATGCTGAGGACAGCAAATTTTGAAAGGAATGCCTCGAGGGCAGGAAAGAGACCATACAAGGCTATCTAAGCATTCAAAGAGTGACAGGTGTAAGTGTTGGAGCAAAAGGTGAAATATTTTGTTTTTTGCTAAAGTCTTCCTAAAGTTACTTTATGACTGAATTATTAGGGTTCTGGTAGTGTTACCGGAATTTTGGGTTGGACACCTGTTCAGTTCACAAAGCATCCAGATCATAAGGCATATGGTGTTATGCGTGGTTATTAAAGGTATTAAATAGTTTGAAGCATGTTCTTTTGGAAATGAAGACTGATGGAAGGCAGGGACCGTGAAAACAG
>APFE031002248.1:22756-36385 GCA_000404065.3 Pinus taeda | reverse complement strand
CTATATATAGGAGAAACTCTGATGTAAGTGGGGTTGGATATTTATGCAAAAAACAGAGTTTTTATTGGCCTATGTATAAAGCTTTTTACAGTAATAGAAAGACTGTTTATTCTTCCCAAGATTCATACTTTGTTAAAATGCTCAAGATGTTTGTGGTTTTGTCTTACCAAATGTAAGTTTTACAGCTTTATAAGTATGCAATCACTCTGAATTCACCTAGTGCTCAGACTTCCTATGTATACTTATAAGTTGAGGTTCTTGTCCTTTATGTTTTACAGCTCTTTAAGTACACAATCACTCTGAATTCACCTAGTGCTCACACTTCCTATGTGTACTTATGAGTTGATGGTTATTTGATGAATGTCTTGAATGTTTAAACATTACATGCCTTGGCTTCTATGAATGAACAGTTAATAGATTACTGAAAGATGTTTGACTCCATGAGCCCAATGGAAGAAATGTTATGCTGTCTGTCCAACCAGTATGTTTATTAAATTTTCATTTCAAGAGTTAGCCCTCTTTGTGTCTAAAGATAAATCAGTAATTTGTTTTGAGAGAGCCCTCTCAAGTTAGGGAGGCTATTCCCTAGCTAAAAGTCTGGTCTGAAACAGTTACATAAGGTCTTACTGATTAGCAGCCATCAGTATTGGTTTTGTGATAACAGAATGTATGAACTGAGTGTGGCGTTTAAACAACTTGCACACAACCTTTATTTGAAAAAAAAATTGACTAAGAGTAGTGGCATTTGGAATTGCAACACTTTCAGAGTTTATTGTTTTTCTTTCTAGCCTAACATTTTATTTTTGCCTGTATTTTTTAGGGCATCTATTCTATCATTTTATTCAATATCGACTCATTCATAAAAATATTCCTAACATTTTTTTTTTATTATTCTTTTTGTCCATATCCTAACTTAACATTTTTTGAAATATATTTTCATTTTTTGACTAATTGATACTAACTTACCAAAACAAAAAAAATGATACAACATAGGCTCCAATTGGGGACTACTCTCTCCTATAGAATGCAAAGAACCTACAAATCCATGTGCCTTATCCTCAGGCTATGGAGTCTTTGCTGTAAAAAATCACACTGACAGCTTGAAAGTAAAATAAACTGGAGTTTTTATAATGATAGTAATGAAATCTACTGCAACTTCTCAGTACTGAATCTAATGTTTGAGAAACCTTCCATTAATAGGATAAGGGGAATATAGTCCCACAAGATTTTGAAGCACAAAAGTGTTGCTTCCCTTTACTTCAGCAATAGCTAAAGGTCCAAACCATAAGTTATCAAACTTGCCATGTTTTCCCTTATCTTCTCTTCTGGAATCCCATCTTAGAACTATATCAACCTCGTTGAAGTTCCTTTTGCCTGGCACTTCTATCAAACAAGCTCTTCATCTTATTCTGATACTTTTTCAATTTATATTGAACTTCATCTCTATTTTCATTTAGTTCAATAATCTGATTTATTCTCGTTGAAAAATCATCAAGTTCATCAGTTGAATCTTGCAGGAATTTTAAAACAGGGAAGGCCAAGTTGGTAGGGAAGATTGCATCTTTCCCATAGACTAGCTGAAAAGGAGACTTTCCAGTAGATCTCTTTGGAGTAATCTTGTTTTCCCAGACTGCATAAATTAGATGAGAATGCCATCTCTTTTTATGATCTGCTAAAGTCTTTTTGATCACCTTTACTAGGCTTTTATATGAGGATTCTACAAGACCATTACCTTGAGGGTAATATGGAGTTGAATGATGTAACAAAATTTGATATTTATAGCAAAACTCAATCATTTTAACACTGGAAAATGTTTTTGCATTATCAGTAACAATTTGTGTTGGGCAACCAAACCTTGATAAGATATTTTCTTCAATGAATTTAATTACTATCGAATTAGTAGCATTTCTTACTGGAATTGCTTCCACCCATTTGGTAAAGTAGTCTATTGCAGTGAGAATCCATCTATGCTTACTACTTGAAGTGGGATGAATTTCTCCAATAAAATCTAGTCCCCATTGGAGAAAAGGCATTGAGACTATTGTTGGGATCAGTTGAAGAGCTGCTAGTTTTTGCTTACCAGCAAACATCTGATGAGGGACACAACTTCTAACCTTCACTCCTACTTGTAAAAACAACATGGGACAATAAAAGCCTGCCCTCAATATATTATGTGTTGTTTCTCTCCAAGCATAATGTCCTCCACAAAATCCTATGTGAAACTGATCAATGATTCCTTCAGTTTCAGATTCTGTCAAACATAATAACAAGATATTTAGTGGGTCTTTCCAGTAAATATTTGCATTTATCATACAGTATTTGTCTGCCTTCAATTTGAGAGCTTTACATTTAATTTTGGAAAATGATGCTGGACATTCAAAATGAATAAAGAAATTTACAATATCCTGATACCAATTTGATGAAAGAAATTTCTCATCAATGTGTAGAGATATGGCCTGATCTGAAGGTAAAGGTTCTTGTGGATTCTTTTCTTCAGGATGGTAAGGAGGTTCTTGTGGATTCTCTTCATTCAAATTTTGGGAAGGTTCTTGTGGATTCTCCCCTTCTGCATGAACATAAGGTTCTTGTGGATTCTTCTTATCTGAATTTTGAGAAGGCTCTTGTGGATTCTCCTCTTGTATTTCCAAAATAGAGTTGATGCCAAGCACTTTACAGTTTGATTCAGCTAGAAGATTAGCTAATCCTTGAACCTTTACTAGCTTTGTAGTTTTGATAGTTAGATCAAACTCCAGTATTTGATTGATCCATCTACCTCTCTTCCCATTAGTGTCAGGTTGGGTTAAAACAATCTTCACATCACTACTAGGAACATAAGCAGTAATAGGTGAATGTAGGAGATACATCTTGAATGATTTCAAGGCTTGTATAAGGGCATAGGCTTGCTTTTCAATTATGTCATACTTAAGCTCGACATCTCTCATAAACTTACTAAAAAAAGCTATAGTTTGGTCATGGGAATCTTCATTCTTTTGTAATAAAACAATGACAAGGGTTGTTTCAGAGGCAAAGGAAAATATACTGAATGGTTTGGTATAATTAGGACTGGCCAAGGTCGAAGCTTCAAAGATAGCTCTCTTGATTTGGTCAAATGCATGCCTAGAAGAGACAGTCCATTTAACTTCATGATCCTTTCAGATCATATCAGTTATGTCTTTCACAATTTCAGCATAATTTGGGATGTATTAGGTCCCTATAATACTAGTGACTCCCCCATTACTATTGTCGTTGTATCCCTTATTGTTATTGTTGTGCCCTTATTGTCCCCATAGTTTTATTATTGTGCCCCATAGAATCCCACTATTGTTATTTTGTGCCTTTACATTATTATTTTTAGGGCGACTTTGGTTATATTGTGACCCCTTAGACTCCTATATATAGAAAGGAGGTTTTTTCATTTGAATCATCTAAGAATTGTTCATTTGTGTAATGGAAAGGAGGTTGCCTCCTCGAAGAGGCTTATTTCTAAGGTGTTGATCTATCTTTTCTATCTTTTTGTTAGCTGGTTTCATAACATTTGGTATCAGAGCTTTGGATTCTAGGGTTTTGCTGCTCCAAACAGGTCATCATGGAATTTTTGCTATAACTTTTCGCTACAAAGTTTTAGAAGCTAAAATAAAAACCCATTTGAGATAGAATCGGTGTGAACCTCGAGCCCAAATTTAAGATCTTGTATCACTATATTTTCGGAGATATAATCTAAGGAGGTGTTGAAGGCTCAAAAAATCAGGTCTCCAACAAGGGGGATAACCACCCGGTCCGGACCTTAATGCAACTCCTTTTCTGTTTGGAATAGTGGCTCCGATTGGGGATGAAGGGACCAGTTTCCCAATCTATTTATGATATGTGTGTTAATGGGATGATGTTTTTATTTTTTAAGGTTTTATGGGGTGAATGCTTGGTCTAAATCTAATCTACCTTTTAACTATCATATGAAATCTATTGTAATTAAAGAAAACATTTAACTCTAAACTATCCCAGAAGTAACGTTTACTTATGTGATCTAAAATAATTTCTAAAAGAAATTGATAATGAAAATCATTCAATCACAATGAGAATAGAATCCTTTTAAAAATGATTGTTTCGTATAAAAAGTTATCTGAAACAATTATGAGAAATATATTGCATAAGAGCCATTCACATATTCAACATAAAAAAGTAAGTCATCATCATACAAAAGTGCAATAATGATAACAAAACATTTCAATATTTCATATATAAATAACTGAAAATGATTTATTGCTTGACACATAAGTAAAGAGTATTAGGAGATAAAAATACCATTGGTAATAAGTTCTACACATGAGCTGCAACAATATAGATCTATCTTTTAATAACTTAACATCCACTAAGAGTACAAAAGTGCATTTCAATAGTAGATATCAAACTCACAGAAAATAAATCTCGTTCCATTCATTTTATCAAAACCTCCTCAGTGGGGGGAAAAATGCACATTCTGAAGAATTTTTTTTGATAGAACTCTGGACTCCTCTCTAAATGCATGAGAGGGGTTTAAATACTACTCTAATGAAATCTAAAACTAAATATTACAAAAATAGATGAGCAGGTTTAAACGACCTGCCTCATTTTAAGCAAAAAATAAACTAAAACAAAAATAAATTGTATCTATGATAAATCCTGCATTTGATCCTTTAGATCGCAAATGTTCAACATCGGTTTCAAGAGCGTTGGTTGACCAACTTCTGCTTTTAACTATCCTGCAAATACGACGTTTTCAAGAGCCGACACTATCTTCTCGACAGAGGTTATGAGACATTTTAGGGTCATCCATTGGCTATGTGGCTTTACTAAGTACTGCCAGTATGTTTCCCAGTTTAACTTGTTTACTTGTTTAATCACCTCTGACTTTTCCATCACCTATTCTACTTCCTTAAGCTGGGAATCCCATTTCGCAAATAAAATCTCTTTGTGTGATTTGTTAATTCTGGGCATGTCTACTCTTTTTCCCTCTTCGGATCTCTGCTAGTTCAAGAAGTCTGAGACCTTCTTAAAATTTGAGTCATATTCAAGTCATAAATCTACGACTTGATTTGTAATATTATTGCTCATTTCGCAATGGGAATTCTATTACGAGATCTTCTGGCAGAGTAGTTCTTTCTGTTGCAAGAGCTAGGAATTAAGAGCAAGTGCTTTTGTGATAAACTCCCCAATTTTGGGATCATCTTTATGCAGTGCTATCATACCTAGTAATTGTTCTTCTTTATTAGCCAAACTGCTTTGATGTTCTAATTGCATTTGCTGGAAGTCTTGTTGGAGTTTTGCCAATTGTGTTTCTGCTTCTTGATTAATGCTGACTTGGTGTAATTGTTGTTCCAAAAACAAAATCCTATCCTCTTTCTCTTTAAGTAGCAATCGAACCTCAGTTGCCTTATCAATAGTTGCCGAAGCGTACACACCTATGATCTAAGGGAGCCTAGTTGGATTTTCCGATGGGTTTGTAGTGGCGCCTTTCCAAATTATGTCTAGAGGTTCATCCTCGGGAGCGAGCACAACATCCAAATTTATTTTATTTCTTTGCCTTCTCACAATAGCCTTATGTTGAGGGCTATAAAATACATCTAGAGGAGGAATTTCCTCAATCCTTAGTACAATTTCAGATGAGGGAGCAATAGGACTGTGCTCCCTTTCTTCAGTATCGATGGCCCTTTCTATCACCATTTCTGTGGTTGTCTCTTTTGTGTTTATCAGTGGCTCTGCGCTTTGTTCTTCTGTATTAATTAACTTATTAAAATTCTCCCATTCCCCCTCTAGATCAACTACAAGTGGCTTTGTTGGCTTTGTAAGAGGAGTGGGAACTTCAGCTTGTTTTGGAGGCGAAGCCTGCTAATTAGACCTCTCTGTAGACTGAGCGTGTCTTTTATTGTTTCTTCACTTCTACTGTGTACACTCTTGGATTGATTCTTTTCAGCTGATTCCTTTTCAGAGATTCTTTTAGACTTGTCTTCTAATCCTTCACTTATGCTAACACTGAGAGTAGGCTCCCTTATTGGTTCAATGAGCAATTGGTCCAATGGGACCTTTGATAACCTTTATTTTCTGTAATTGTCAAACTTTTGGAGATCTTATTGGCCAAAAACAATTCGTGCCATTTGTTGAACTTCTCTGAAAGTGTTATTCTGCAGAAAAACATCGTCAAAGGAATCTTCTTCATTGGAAAACACTTTTATTTTAACCATTGTAGTAAAATTACTTACAACACCAAAGGGATCATATTGCCTCCTCGGGAACTTTGGTAGTTGTAAACATAACATATTATCAACTTCTTTGAAAGCATAACCTAAGTCATGCAATGCAAAGGCTTCGCATACTATAGGAAACTAGGGCCAAATAGCCTTCTTGGAGTCTTTCAATACCTTGCTCATTCCGCCCACACCATAGGTCTGATAAATTATTTCCCTGGCCATTAGTTTGTCGGGGACATAAAGAGGTAGCACATGGGGTGAAGCAATGCTACCAAACATTCTGATATATGTGAACAATTCTTCCCCAAACCACCTTGCCATAGTGAGAATATCTACTTCAACCTCTTGGGAAAACCTTGGGGCATCTGGGTTATAGAGCATTTTATAAATCGGGAGCATAACTCCATGACAAATTTTGAAGAAATGTGGGATGAGATTGTATTCCCACAATACTTTATGATAAACCTGAATGGGAAGTGGATTTTGTACTATCCACTTCCATCCCATAATAGGAAAATCAGAAACAAAACAAATAGTCTCCATGACATAGGCGCTCAAAAAGAATGGAGGATAAACCCTTGAAGCAAAGCTTCTTTTAGTTCTGTATCCTAAAATTGCAGTGGCCAAATTGTCCGACAAGATTTGGGCCCAATTCATTATTGTGGCATTTGTAGCTGCATCCACTAAAGGTAACCATTTTGATGAAAACTTGTTGATGTCTTGATTCCCAAACAATCTACATAACATTTCAGTGGCAAAACAATAAGGAGAACAAAGAGAGACAGTGGCGTACATACCATTTTTATCCATTTCATGTCTTTCCTCATTATTTGACCAGTGCTTTTTGCATTCTTCCAAGTCCCCATTCTCTTTAGCGAACTTCTTGACGAATTGCTTGTTGTTACTAGCCCGGGGTTCTGGTAAGTGGTACATACACCTCAAATTGCTTGGAGTAAAGGACCCCAAGACTTGCTAGCTGGCCGTCTTGAACTCTCTGTTAGATATGTCTGTATCATCTATAATCCATTTCACCATGTTAGTGTATGGGAGTAACTTCGACCTTGCATAAGTACGATGTAGAAACGAGCATGCATGTTTAGTTAGAGATGCTTTAGAGGAGCCGCTCCCGTCCACTGTAACTGTAACTTCCATAATTCTTGGCTTTTCGTCCTCCAACAACTAATACATGGCTTCCCACGTAGATATCCCCGTGTCCCAACTACAGGTGGTGTCTGTGAATAATGGGGCCATTTCTGTCTTTTCAGATGCAGGAGCCTTGCCTTTCTTCCCCATTTCTTCGTGTATTACGCTTTGTGTGTTCTTCCTGAAAGTTGCAAGTAGAGAGAAAAAATATTATAAGATGATAGTGAATATAGGAATAATCAATAGAAAGATAAGAATAATGTGACGGAAGATCTTTAATTCTAAATCATATCAAAAGATATCAACTTGCTTCAAATGGTCCTTTACACTGATCCGAATTGTTTTTAATAAATTACCACTAATGGACCGTTATGCTAAACTTTAATGTTCATAACTTTGCATTGAACGCAGGAAATTACTGTCCTAGAACTCTGAGCCCTTTGATTTGGGATAAGAGCGATTTTGCGATTTGCTTCACAATATCGCAAAACCCCTTCTTGTTAAAAACATTGTTACATTGAGCTGCTAGAATATGCAATTTGCGAGACACTATCACATTTCACAATATTTGGTTATGTTACATAAAGTGGCGCCGTGGTTTTAGAATTTGTGATGCGATAAGATTATAAGCTTCATGATCTTGCATTCTCGCAGATCGCATTTTCAAGGAGTAACTTTATAAGGGAGGCCCACTGTAACCTTTTTGCAATGCGAGAATAATCGTTTTAAAGCAGGTTTTTCAAGTTTTCCTTAATGTTCGAGACTTTTAGTTATAAAGATTTTCCTTAGGTCTTATGGTTGTGTATCACTTTTTATAAGGAAACTCATAATTTGTGAAGTTTTGTGTGCCTGGAATATGAAAAGGTAGATTTCCATGTTTTAGCAAGTTCTACTTTAACATCTTGTTTTATTCTAAAAACAAAAAGGCAACATTAAATGCTAAGATTGATTTTTTTGGAAGGGTCCCCATTTATTAGTGTTAATACTAACACTGATAAAAAGGGGGTTGTTGATGGTCACAACAATTGGAGTTTCACTTGAAAGAACCAGTTATTTCTCATGTTTTTTGAATTTTGTAAAACCTCCAAAATAGAAATGGTTTTGAAAATGAAACTTCATTGTAGAAATATAAGGTAAATAGTGCTATTTATTAATAACAACATTTTTCTCTAACTATCTTTATTCTGATTATCTTTTTCCGAGAGTTAGTCATTTTACTCACATCGGTCATTACTTGGTTGTAAAAATAAAAACAAAGACATCTCTTTAGATCAATTTAGGTGTACTCATTTGTCGTAGGTAGAGCCTCTACTACTAGCAGACATTCATAGCCTCGAGAGGGTTACCTTTTACCCAACAATGATCTAGTGTCCCACTTGAGAAGCATGAAATTTTCAAAGATAAATCCTCATACACACTTATTGCTTTTTCTTTTCTTATTTATATTTTAATTCTTAAAGAACAATGTCTTGTTTTGGTGGCCAAAACTGACAGTGCCATTCACTTTATTTATAACTTAACTGAATAAGTTGGCTCATGATGAGACCCCTTGTCTTTTCATTAAAACAATCTTGAGCCATTACCCTATTTTGATATGCAGTATGGCAATGTCAGTTAGTTATAATCTTTATGATCATGGTAAGCCGGCTCTTGATGAGACCTCTTATTCTTTAAGTTTAAGGTGCATAGTTGGATTACCCTTTGAATCTCGTGATTTCCTAAAGTGGGGGGGGGGGGGGAGTCATTGGTTTTTTAAGAATTATTCTGGACAACAATTGTAGAGTTTAAAGATAGTTTTTCCGTAGAGAATATTTGTTTTCTTATTGATACCTTTTACGACTGATATAAGGAAAAATTATTCCTAAGGTGGATTCTAACCAAAATTTGTATAGTTGAAACAAAAGAACAGGCAAAAATTTTCAGAATGATAGTACTTGACCCTATGTTTCAAAAATGAAGATTTATTTCCTTAATCACTCCCACTTATACAAGCGAAAAACAAAAATGACATGAGACACTATTCTTTTCATGGAAACCAAAGAGTAAACATTCTCAACCTGTTTTATTATGAAAAGAAAACTAAACTAGACTATAATCTACATAAAATAGAAGAGATCATCTTCTATGGGAAATATTTTTTTAGGATCTGTCCATCAATAGGTAAAGACTCTCTTTTCCCTGCTAAATCTTGTAACATGAAAGTTGATGGACCAATGAGTTTGATGATCTGGAATGTTCCAAGCCACATCTGTTGAAATTTAGTATGCTTTCCTTTTTCTTCATGAGCTTTATCCCATTTCAATACTAAGTCTCCAAGTTGAAAGTCTTTCCTAAACACCGAGTTTGAATCAAAAGAAGCTTTCACTAATTGTTGATGATGTGCATGGGTAATCCTGGCCTTTTCTCATTCCTCTTCAAGCTTAAGGATCTACATTTGTCTTAATTGCAAGGATGAGGAAGGGGTTTCTTCAATGAATTGAAATAAGGCTAGAGAAGGAATAGCTAGATTTGTTGGTAGGACCACTTCTTTTCCATAAACTAAATGAAAAAGAGAAGTGCCAATAGAAGTTTTCTGAGTTATTCGATCTTCCCAAAGAGAATACATTAGAGACTTATGCCAGTTTCTATGATTTTGATCAATATTACGTTTAATGATTCTAATAAGGTTTTTGTTTGTTGATTCAGTTAGCTCATTTCCTTGAATAGAATAATTAGCATAATATTTAAGTTTAAAACCTCTTTTGAGCACAAATTCAGTCATAGCATTACCTGAAAAATATGATGCATTATAAAACATTAAAGTAGAAGGTAAGCCAAACCTGGTGATTATGAATTGATCTATAAATTTGATGACACTCTTAGAGTTGCCTACCTTGAGTGGAACTGCTTCTACCCATTTGGTAAAGTAATCGGTAGCTGTAAGGATGTATTCATGTTGTTTAGAAGAGTGAGGAACGATCTCACCTATTATATCTAATCCCCATTGTTCAAATGGTTGGTCGATGTTGACCAACTGTAATGGCAACGATGGCTTCCTCTGTCTTCCAGTAGCAGTTTGACAAATCTGACATCTTCTTACATAGCTATGTGCATCCTTAAATAAAGTTGGCCAGTGGTAGCCTACGCGCAGGATTTTATGTGCTGTCGCATCTCCTGTGCAGTGTCCACCCGCTGGTCCGTCATGAAGTTCTTGCAATACTTTTTCTGCTTCAGATTTCTCAAGGCATCTAAGAAGAACATAATCATAATTCATCCTAAAAAGTACATCATTTACAATTTGATATTGTTTAGCTTTTAGCCTTAGGGCTCCTTTCTTTGTATGATTCAAATGTGGAGGAGCATATCCGTTTTTTAAGTAGAACATGATATCAACATACCTTGATTCAGTGTTGTTTAGGCTCACTTCGTACACTTTTACTTCACTGTCTAGAGACTGTGTTTCTGATATGTGTGATGCTCCAGCCAACATCTTGCAAAAACCTTGACCTTTTACAATATTTGCTGGTTTTATTTCAGCATCATATTCTTGTAGGGCTGTGACCCAATTTGCCCTCTTTTCGCCCACATCTTTTTGTGTTAAGAGATTTCTTATCATTGGAAATGGTACTATTATTCTGGTATGAGTCTTGAGCAGGAAGGATCTGAAGTGTTTGATTGCTTTGAAAACAGCATAAGGTTGTTTCTCAACATCAGAGTAATTTAGTTCAGCTCCTTACAAGTTTGAATTGAAGAAGGCAATTGGGGCTTTGACTTTATCTTGATTAGCATGCGTAAGTATGGAAACATACAATTTCTCAGAGGTGAATGTACATAAAGTAAAAGGGTCGGAAAAGTTTGGAGTTGCTAGGGATGGGGCATTTATAATTGTTTGTTTTATCAAGCCAAACGCTTCATGTTCAACCTGAACCCATTTGAAGAGAGAGTTTTTCTTTATTGTTGACACCTAATCATCAGGATTGGGTGAATATAATGTAAATAAATAATAAGTAATATGAACAGTCATCGAGAGATGAAGTGAATAGTCTCTCCCTCATGTATATAATAAAGACCAACCTGAAGGAATATGACATATGAATCAATTTTGCTTTGAGGAGTTACTGCCTAGCTTGACATGGTATCAGAGCCAACTCCCAAAATTAGTTTCAACTCCCTTCTACCTACTGTGTTCTCTATCCTCTGCCCTTGTGGAGTCTGCCTACTGCGCTCTCTATCCCCTCCACAGTTGCCACCACTCTGTAGTCACTGCCACTATCTAACGCATAGCCATTCTGGCTTTTTTTTTTTTTTTTATCAGTTACCTCTGCATTATTATCCACAACTACTCTGCATTATTGTCCGCAACTACTTTGAAGAACACTCACCCCTGCAGAACTGTGGTGAACCCGTGAACAAATTATACATTTTTTAATAATTGTGCAAGCAAACATTCACGGATGGATATCTGAAGTTCCTTCATTCGTTAATAGAATCTGCTGTGTTTGGGACTCTTTTGCTTCATAGTTGCTCCATTGAAGAACCCTCTATTGGAACCAGAACAAAACTAGAACTATTCCACTGAACAGTCTCTTGTTGTGTGGCTCTAAGAGTCATCGTGAGGCTATCAAATTGAGCTCTGAGAGTATGGTGCAACTACTGGGTATGTGAGCTCTACGTGAAGCATTACATCAGTTAAAGCACACCTGCATTGATCATATCAAAGCACAACTACGTTAATGATATCAAAGCACACTTGCGTGCATGAATCAGGTTCCATTGCTAGGATGCGGAAGTGTTGGTATTTACACCGGTACTATAACGTTGGTATTATAACGCTTGTATTCACGCTGGTCTCATATTAATGCTGCTATCATTATATGCGTTGAAGTTTTTGGCATTATATTCAAGCTGGTCTCATTACAATATATTAACACTGCCTATATGCTACTTGATTTGGTACACTGACAAGATTTCTTCTAGTTTGAACTCTTGATATGCTGCCCGATTTTGTGATATGTTATTGGTGTCTTGAACTGTTTTGGTACGCTGCCTATAAAATTATTGTTTTGGTACGCTGACAAGATTTCTTCTAGTTTTGGTACGCTGCCTGATTTTGTGCATGTTTTAAAAACGCCGCTGTGTGTTAAATTTTTTTGAAGGGTTGCATTGGGTGATCAATGTAAAAAGAAACCAATATATATTTTGAATAGTACATATTACCAAAAAAGGCTGATATTTATGTCTTTGGTATTGACATTTGTTGTTAAGTTGAGTTGGCTGTCCAGCCATATCAGAACTATAATTTTTTTCCCATTAAGAGTAAAAGTTTTGCAGCAGAAGTTTTTGTTACAGTATGCATTCAATCATATCCATCGTGGGAATAGTTCTCACTGGCAAAGAGAACTATCCTGAGTGGTCTCGGATGATAAAACACATGCTCATTTTCAATGAGTTGTGGAAAGGAGTGTGTGTTGGAGATGGATACAAAGAGCCAAAACAACCTACCTTAGACAAAGATTTCGTCATTTTGG
Source organism: Pinus taeda (assembly GCA_000404065.3). Classification (NCBI taxonomy): domain Eukaryota; kingdom Viridiplantae; phylum Streptophyta; class Pinopsida; order Pinales; family Pinaceae; genus Pinus; species Pinus taeda. The sequence goes on along the minus strand of APFE031002248.1, from coordinate 23,514 downwards.
AAAACAAGAACAACAAATCTTATGCATTAATCGCAGCATCTGTAAATGAAGAGGTGAGTCACCATATTTCGCCATTTTCAACTGCTTTTGAAGCCTTACAAAAGCTGAAAGAACTCTATGACTCACATTCTGCACTTGAAGTTGTTCACCTCATGATTAAACTCTTCACTCTTGAACTGCAAAATAATGATCCTCTTACTCTTACATCTAAATTAAAGTCTATAATGCATGATATCAAATCCACTAAGCTTGAATTGGATATTCCTCTTATCACTTTTCTCAAGGCACTTTATCCTACTTACTCCAATTATCTTGAGTCATTGCAAATGGAAATCTCAAAGATATCACCTTTGACCCTCTTGTGAAAAAGTTTGTTGAAAGAGAGAAAGCTTTTGGAAAGAAGATAGCCCCTGAATCTTCTGAAGGCTATGTGACTTGCTCATAAAGAAAATAATCATGCTCAAGATTCTTCCAGAGGAAGAGGTGGTCGAAGAGGAAGAGGAAGATATTTCAGAGGCAGGGGGGGTAGACACTCTCAAGGAGAAAAGGCATATTTGCACTACATACACTGCAAAAGAAATGGATCACATGATGCCTCTACATGCAAGTTACCATGGGAAAAAATTGAGCAGCAAAGAAACCAACAGAAAGGTAAAACTAATGATACAGACAAAGGTAAAGCACCTGAATCTGCTCACTATGTTGTGGCACAATGTAATATTGGAGTAAATGAAGATTTATTTAATGCTTCACTTGCT
>APFE031002222.1:306230-333035 GCA_000404065.3 Pinus taeda | reverse complement strand
ACTCAGGTTGGCCCTCTTGGTTCTCCTCTCATCTATTTTCATAAAAGGAATCAATAGTAGACTTTGATTGTTTGTTTCTAAGATAGCCACCCATCTTAGTGGGAATAGCAGCATCCGAGTGGACACTATTCCCGTATAACAAGAGACATAGTTACTAATGGCCATAACTAAATCATTCCAACTTCCTGGCAATGAGCACAAAAATAACAAAGCCCTAACTTCATCATCAAAAGTTACCCCTACAGAACTTAACTAACTTGTAACTGTATTAAAATCATTTAAATGGTCTGCAACAAATACACCTTCTGACATCTTCATATTAAATAAACGCTTCATAATAAATGCCTTATATGAGGCTGAGGGTTTTTCATATAGTTTGGCCAATGTCGACATTAAACCCTCTATTGTCGTTTCCTTTGAAATATTAAACGCTACCAATGCCGCTAGGCACAATTGTATTGTTCCAAGTGTCTTTCTGTCGAGAATATTCCATTATGTGTCTGTCATACTCGTCAGCTTCTTTGTCTTTCCACTCAATGGTAGGTACAGATCTCTCTGATACAGATAATCTTCCATCTGAATCTTCCACAGCTGGTAGTTTTGGTTGTTGAATTGTTCGACCCTAAACCTACCATCTTCTGCCATTGCTCCCACTCGAACTAGGAACCCTTCTCTCCTATGAGTTTATTAGCCAAATAGACCTTCGGCTCTAATACCAGTTGTTAGAAAATTGTGTATTACAGAGCAATGGAACACATAAAATATTTGTAGAAATATAAATGCATAAAACAAGAGAGACATAGATATACGTGGTTCACCCAGTTTGGGCTATGTCCACAGAGAAATAGCCAGTCCTTCTTTTATTATATTATCCAGCAAACTGAAGAGATACAACCTACAACAAATCTGATGTAACTCCCTCTTCGCTCTCAATCTCCTCTCTCTTCCTCACTCAGAATATAGATATTCATAGACACAATACAATTCTCTCATATATAGTGAGGGGTTGCCTTCTAGGGAAAAAAAACCCTAAATAAAACATAACTTCTACCGTCAGATCATCCGCCTAATGAATGGATCAGATTGACTAGAAATTACTAGACTTTTACAAGGCAATTTTACTTCTATTTTTAGGTTTGGGGCGTTGCCCCTGAACCCCTAGGGGGGGGGAACAAGTCCCCCCACGTGGAGGGGTGTACAGTCTTCCTAGGGTATACATCCAGCTGAGACCTTTGAATACAGAAGATAATCAAGTTCCACACCCAACAGCATAGGGCCCCCGCCTTTACATAATATTACCACACTTAATCATAATGATGGTGCTCATTTCTATGGGGATTTTTATTATTTGTTATGTTATTTATTGTGTGGATGGTTGGCCATCACCTCAAAGCCAAATAGAGAAGGGAAGAGTTTGGAGGCACCCTACTATAGGACCATTCAATATTATTGCACCACGAGGAAAGTACACCATGCATGCACAGATATGAAGAGATTATTAACAAGCGAGCCATTAGACGATCTATGAGGCAATTGCAATAAAAAATATTGCATAAAACTATGTAGATGACAACTCATGGTCTCTAGTTCTCACTTACATATTTCTTGGTTAAAGAGGGTGGGATTTCCTATTAAATTCCATACCCCATCGTAGCATGCATTAGGTCTAGCTATTTCTATTGTTGGCATCTTGAGATTTTAGTTCTCTTATCATTTCTCTTGCATTCAATCTGCCCCCCTCCCCCCCAAACTTCATGGTTTCTCTCCCTCTTATTCCATCTACACCTCTTCTCTTCTTGAATTCCAAATTCCATTTGGTGTTTCTTTATGCTCAAAGGTTCCCCTTCCTCTCCTAGTTTTTGGAGAGGTTTCATTTAAGGTTTTATCTAGGATAGAGACTATCCTATCACCTTTCCTCCTCTCTTTTCTCTCCACCATCCTTGCTCTGACAATCACTCTTCCCATAAGTTGTAATTTGAATATCACAATGCCCTGAAAATGGGCTAAGGTCAGACATGGAAAAGTGTATTATAAAGAAATGGGAAATACTGATCCACAACAATGAGCTCAAATTTCAATGAGAAGGTGTAGGAAAAATAAATCAGTGTTGATATAGGAGGAAATTGCACAGGATAAGAGAGAAATTTCTAGTGAGAGAGGCTACTTAATGGACATGGAGATTGCTGGTGAATTTGTTGATTGGATTCCCAATGTGGGTCATATGCATGGGCGATTCAACAACTACATGGATGTAATTGACATATACTGGCATCTTAAGATGCTCACTAGACATGTTCTTATGCATAGAAACACAACAAGGGAAGATATGCTACTCATACTGGATGAGATTCAGCTCACTACTCGGGGACTAGACCAGAGAATGAAATGTATAGAGGTAGAGCATTGCCCCATATCTAGATTGCTCATCAAGAAGTAGCAAAGAACCAATAGTAGTTGAAATGTTAGACTCTCCCAAGACTGGAAGATGCACTTAATACTCTATAATTATGATACTATGTCTAATTGTTCTTTTACATACAAGTCTATAGTAATTTTGGTGGCATAAGGCCACACTACAATAGTTTGTATGTTTTTTTGTTTTTTTTTTTTTGTTTTTGTTTTACTTTCTATGACATTAGAGTTCTTTAAGGCACTAACATTATTATAGTTTCCCTAAAAATAAACTAGGCCATATTGTAATATATATTTTTGTATAGCTATAACAATGGGTGACCCTATAAATAGAGTTGATCATTTTCTATCCAAAACTATTCGTAAAATAAATTTTATATGACTAAATTCAAATAATGGAATTCGAATAAATGTGTTTTTAATGTTTATTTTTAAATTTTATATTATTTATTTTTTTCAAAGGAACGGGCAATGTTTTATATTATAAAATTGATCTGGAGACTAGGCCAGAACCCTTTCATTCTGTGTCATGTGAAAAAATACTACTACATTCTATGGCCCACCAAATAGAACTTTGGTGCTTGTTACAAAATTTTCCCAATATTCTGAAATATAGCCTACTATAAACTTTGCAAAAGACTCCTAACAATCTTATATCTATAGAACATTAAAAAAATTTCAAATATGTAGGAAACCTATTTTTTCCATACTGCTACATCACCATTCTCATATTGTGCTTTGGATTCTTCAGTCAATTCTGGGCATTTTCTGTGATTGATCATCGTTGGCTCTGACTATGTCCATGTAATACTTTTCTCCTCCTACTAACATTGATTTCAAATTTTTCCCTCTTGAGAGACATAATAGCCATTTTTTTTTTGACTGAAACTTCTCAAGCTTGCTTTGCAACGATTTGTATTTGGTTATCATCAACAATTGAAAGGTCAACCTCTCTTTTTCCTCCATAGCTTCCCTATGCATCAGAGTTTACATCAAGCCTTCCATTGATTCCAACAACTTTTCCAGTAAACAATTTAACTTGGTGAGCTCACCTTCACGGGATGATTCCCCTAGATCCTCCATGTGTAGACCTGTGGTGAAGTAAAATTATAAGTGTAGACACGAACGAATTCCTCTAGCCCGATGATGGGTCTAGCCATAACAAATACATTCTATGGAAGATTTCCTTAGGTTAGAACCAAATAGGAGGGCCTACCTCTTAGTCTGCTTATCCTATTTGATGATGTCCTTGCTTGCTTGCTCCAACTATCTCTTTCTTCCTTCTTCAAGCACTTGAAACAAGTAAACAACAAACATGACAACAGACAAATTGCAATTCAACCTACTTAACAAGTCAAGAAACATTAAACCATGAAACTATAATGTAACAAAACATGTATGAAATCAATCGATAGTTGCATATATTAATATCAAACAGAGATTACAACCATTTTCCTTGACGTTGCAGTCCTCCTCTGACAAGATCAGGTTCTAACACACTTCTACTAGCATTCCATGATATCCTCAAGCAACAATAGTTTTAAGGCTCTTCCCTTTAGGCTTCACTCCAAACCAAATCATACTTCTCCCTCACACAACTAGATAGCTACAACTAGTAATAGCTTGTTGTCTACTCTAAACCAAAATAGCATAAGCACACCAACATCAACGCTAGCTTGTGCTTGGGAAGAAGGGAGGTTTATATAGGAAAAATGGATGGGAGATGGATCCTCTTCTCATGGGAGAAGGGCTTATCCCTTGAGGCAGTTCCATCATTATAGGGGAAAGGAGTGCAAACTAACATCCTCGACCCCATCTGGCAAAACCATTTACCAGACTTCCGTTACGAAGCTTCGGCTCCAAATTTAAAAAAAAATTCTAAAATAGGACCGGCACGAATAGAACATAGCTCAATCACACTGGTCGGTGCGAGGGATAGTGCTAATCTCTACACATCGATGCGGGGAAGACAACGGTCATTAGCGTCAGTCTTGTAAAGTGGGCAAAACAGAAGTTTTAGGGGAAATGGTGCAAAAGGGAATTGATCTACTCATGAAGAGGGACATAATGGGAGTTTCTTCATGAAGGTAAAGAATGTAGGGTTCACTGTAGAGGTCCTCCAGGATCAAGGAATGGGGAGTATAGGGATAGTGACAAAATTCTACGTAACAGATGCCCCCTAAAGCATGAAGGTCGAGCTAGAGTGAGGGATGAAATTCTTTATGAATCAGTGCGGGGAACCGATCTGCCATCAGAAAACCTCCAAGAAAGTACAGATATGTATACAAAAACTGAGATCTCCATCAAATGGTACATGAATTGTGGCATGGACGTAGCCATCTAGAGAATGATCATGTAAATGGATCCAGGTATGGCCGCAACCGTCCATCTAAAGGGATCATAATGAAACCAAGGTATGGTCGCAGCCATCCAATAATGAGAAGGATCAGATATGATAACTCATGGTCTAGTCACAACCAACCATCTAATAGATACATGCATATCATCATAACCATGTCACACCATTTTGCAACCTGGAATTTTGTGATCTGAGTCTAGGGTCTTGCACTCCAACACAACCCGATCAAAGTATAGATTCTAACATGTGAATAGATGTGTTGATGTCCAACATGCTACAAAGTCGCTTGATTACTAATCAATGATGTAAACAGTTGATAAGCATGAGAGAAACCACCAATAATGACAATGGTCCTCAAGGTACTATCAGACAATCCACGGAATGTGAATAGAGGAAATGGATTCGAACACTCGTCAAATCACTCGATCAAAAGCCAATTATGTGAACTTGTCATTGAGTGTGAAGAACTTTCCATTAGGGCATGCAAGCTCTAAGGTACTGAAAGGGAGTCTCTCAGTCAACTTCCCGGATAATGAGTTGAAGTCAACAGAAAGCGACCATGTCAAAGGAGGGCCATAATGAATCCCACATCATCAACGTGAGACAAGAGGATGCAAAATGATTATGGATGATACAGAGAATCAATGGTAATTGTAACTGCAGAAGGACAATTCTTGAACATATCAGTGACACAACTGGAAGTTTGGAAGCTTTTGGATCCATAGGATCGGTGGTCATGATGATGTGGAAGAGATCAAATTGAAGGCAAAAATGAACGGCCCAACCCAGGAAGATCAACGATACAAAGGAGGATGTCCCAACCCAACATGAAGTAGAGAGTGTCATCTTCAAGAGTGAGCTGCCGACACAACTAATATATTTCCAAATTTTCCCCCACCATTTCGGGCAGGTACCCCAATTATTTTTTATCGCAAACTTGAAGGGGATAGCATATTCTTTCACTGTAAGTTCATCCTTCAAATGAATCCAACCTAGTAAGTTTAACGAGCCCTAGAAAGGAGAAACTCATGTTCGTCATGGTGATGAATCCGATGTTGTTTAATAGTTTAACGAGTCTGACAAAGATGTAACTTGATATCTTTTTCATGTTTAGAGAGTTTGAAAAAGACACGTAAAAGAAAACTCCACATGGTCCCTTTTCGTATGTTTATGTCTCTCGAGACTGAAAAGATAGAAAACAATACTCGAAAGAAATGTTTAACCATTTCAGTCAAGGAGTACCTTTTTTGTAAATAGTGCCTCCCAGCCCGAAAAAGGGGTAAACTTATACTGGGCGCACAACGTTTCGCATCCGTTAACGAGTTTGAAACAACAAGGGCTTGGCCATCTTTTCATTTTTAAAGGGTTGGAAAAGAGCTGAAAGCAGACCCCCCATTTTTATTCTATTTAACGAGTTAAAAAGGGAAAAATACTCATCAATCTTGTCATGTGAGTTTAACGAGTCAAGAAAAGAGTTGAAACGTGACTCATCATCATCGTCGAACATCCATCACCTGACGCTGCACAAGTAAGGTAAAGTGTATTATCAAGTCCTGGAATCAAAATAGGTCGAAATATTTATAAAACCTGATATTTTCATGAAAAAATGAATAAAAAGGGGAAAATTATATATATTTTTACCATTTACCATTTTACCTTTGTTGTGAAGACATTTTACTCACTTTTTCCCTAATTGTTCCGAAGCAGATTGCGGGAGATCTGGGAGGTCAATCGACGAGCTGCTAGTTCCAGGTAGTAGCCAAAGCCCTGAGCTCCACTTTTATACTCTCTATTTCTACTTTTATCCATTTTTCAGATTTTTTGAGGAGGTTTTTGAAAATATTTTTCGCCCTTGGTCAGCGCGATTTCTGGGCACAGAATTGCGTCGATCAACGCAAATGTTTTTAAAACAGGCGCGCTAGCACCATGGATAGGGAAAAACCCTATTTCCTCAAAAACTAGCAATTTAAACTTAAATTTTATGTGCCAATGATGATTATTGACTCAAAGTAATGGCTTTTTCAGGAGAGAATCATTGAAAATGGTGGCCTGGAAAGAACGAGAACATGATGATGTTGACACCCAAGCAATGAATGACCCAAATTTCTTGAAGGCTTTGAGGGCTTGTGAGCTCCTCAAATTCTTTCTTACACCAGGGATGCGGGCCCAATGCAAGTTACTTCGGTACCTGATTAGTCTTTGGGACATTAATCGAGCGATCTTTGTCATTGGAGCCCAGGAGCTGGAGTTGGAAACTTTAGATATATACTTCATCACTGGACTATCCCACAGAGGGGAACCAATGAACTTGTACGGTTCACGTCCAATTGGCATGAGCATATCTTCCTTACTTGTTGAACACTGCCCTGAGGCCCTAAAATCCAGGAGTGGAAAGATAGATATTTCCAGTGTTTGGGATCTGACACTGAGAGTGCTTATGTTGACTATCAACAAAGTGGGAGGGTCCCAAGCGGAACATGAGACTAACAAGTCGAAGTTACTTTATGCTATTGACTGCACAGCTCCTACTGTCTTCAACTGGATAGAGGCCATGAAGATCAACATAAAGTGCTAGCTAACCAAAGCTAAGGCGGGGAATCTAAAGCAATTTGGCTTCATATCAGTGCTTGTGACCTTCTTCCTAGAACGAGTACCATTGTTCCAATATCAGCTGATTGAGGTGGAGCCTCCTATGCCACGCAATCAACGAATGTCCTGTTGGAGCCGTTTGATGCCCAAGATCACTAGGGGTTAGCACATGTCATACCAACCTACATTCTTTTCATGGCTACGATGATAGGAGATAGTCATGGAGGATTGGCCATACAGCGGCACTAATTTCCGAGGAGATCCAGACATGCCCTTACCAGATGGAGAGGACTTCGATGATGAAGGTAAAAAGCCAAAAATTTTAATTTTGAGGTTTTGAATTGTTTTTGGTATATATGTGCTTATAGAATTTCTCTTGTTAATGCAGACATTGGACCGGAGGGACCTGCTGGGATGTCCCCATTAGCTGTGCGCGTCCCCCACCCTATCGATGTTGTTGCTCCTTATCAGGGGGGGAGTGAAAACAAGGAGGACATCACGAGGAATCTTGAGGTTTTGACTCGTGGTATCCCGAAGTATGCTCGAGTAGGAGATATTCCTCGTCAGTACCAGAGACACACTATGGGAGTTTCGAATGGATCCGCTGAATGTTGACTCATGTTGCATGAGTTGTTTCATGATACCATGATCACCATGCTTATTAGTTCTTAGGTCCAGAACTTACATATTTTTTGAGGCTTGCGTGCTGCGGATATATGAGGCTTGCGAGCCGTCGATGTTATTTTAGACGCACATATTATTTTTTAGGGTTCTAATGTATCAAACATTATCACCATATATATATATATATATATTGTATTTTACAATCTACTATAGTAAAAATGGTTTTTTTTTCTTTTACATGTTTATTAAATGTCTGTCCAACATATGATTAGCTAATGCATCTGTTAACGTATTCATGCATCTAGGAATATGATGATATCTAATGTAATCAAAATGCCTTTCGAATAGATGAATACGGAGATACATTCTCAATACTTGAGGGTTTCTTACGGAATATTTCCCGTTGATTTGAAGAATGACAAGCTGTGAATTCAGGTTGACAACCAGTTCTCCGATTCCCATAGCGATGGCTTCTGATAACAGTTCGAAGACCGCACTATATTCAACAATGTTGTTGGTTTTGCAACCTAGGCAAATACCTTGAAGGTCAATCAACTCACCATTGGGGTCATAAATAGCCCATGCCGCAGATGATAGTTCCCAGGTACCATGACAAGCACCATCAGCAAAACCAATGTGAGGAGTCGCAGACATCTGCAAAGCAAGAAAAGCATAGTAAATAGGAAAGTTGTTTGAAAAATAACCACGTTGTACAAAAATGAATCACACACTAATGTACATGAGCAACCATGCAAGATTTCCTAAGCATAGTACTTCTTGAGGTAAGGCCTGTTTCGAAGCTTATCGAGAGGATTTCCTTCATAATCAATAAGCTCATAGGCTCCTTTCTAAAAAACGCATTTCACGATGTAGGGCCCATGCCACATAGGTTTGAACTCACCTGCCCCCAGCTTATGGTTAGCTTGGTTGTATAGCAAGACAAAATCACCCTCAGAGAATGCGTGAGGGGAGACCGACTAATCGAAATGGGATTTGAACTGTTTCTTTTGTGCTTCGATGACCAAGGTAGCGAGATGGCGAGTCTTGTCCAGTCGTTCTAAATATAATTGGAGTTCCTCTTGAGGTGATGTTTCGAGGAGGAGTTCAACAGCTAACTTGAGTGAAGGAATCTCGCATTCGATCGACAATGTTGCTTCCAAACCACAGACCAGCTGGAATGGTGTGAAACCAGTTGCGTCTTTGGTTGAGGTTCAGTAGGCCCACAAAGCTGAAAAAGGCATGAGATGCCAATTTGACTTGTGCATCCCAATAGTACATTGAAGCGTTGTGACCAAGACTTTGTTCACGACTTCAACTTGGTCGTTGGCCAGAGGGTAATATGGGGTCAAGCCATCGTGGCGCAAGCCCAATGTAGATGTCAGCTCAGCCATCATGTAATCTCTAAAATGAGAGCCATGGTCTATGAAAATGGCTTGGGGTACACCGAACCTGGAAATAACATGGTTGAAAAGGAATTGAGCCGTCTTCTTACCATATGCAAAATATGTAGGCATCACTTTGGCCCATTTGGTGAAATAATCCACAACAATGATATTATAGCCATGCCCCCTAGCTGAATGAGTGTTACATGTCATATAATCAATGCCCCATTTGGCAAAGGGACCAACAGTAATGACGGGGTGTGGGTGATCAGGTGGGTCGCACATCTTGCATTGGTAAATTTGGCATTCGTGGCACTTACGAACAGCAAGAATGCAGTGCTTGAAGATAAACGGCTAGAAATAACCAGCGTGAAGGATTTTTTGAGATGTAGTGTAACCAGACATATGAACGCCACATGCCCCGAAGTGGCAATCATTGAGAACTCTTTCAGCTTCCTTGATCATAACACATCGGCGAAGAACTGAATCGATGCCGACAAAGTATAAAGTATCACCAATAATACGGTAGGGTTGGGAGTGATGTCGAATCCTTCAGCGATCATCCTTGATCAATGCAGACCGGAACATGGACATCTGGAGATACATGATGATATCACCGTACCATGGATCGAGGGTGCTAATTAGGAAAAGGGTCTCATCTGGAAGTTGTTCATCTGCACCAGTGGGGAGAGCCTTAGAGGGAAGGGAACAAATCAACTCAACGAAAACAAGTGACTTCTTAGATTTTGCTGTAGTGAAGACCAAATTGAATTCTTGCAAGATTATGATCCATTTAGAATACTTGCTCCCCAACAACTTAATAGCCTTCTCGACAGCCAAAGCCAACTTCTCGACATGTGCATAATGTGTTTCAGTGTCGAGGATATTCTAACTAAGGTAGTAGATTACATGTTCATTGCCTTCGTCGTCATCTTAAACCAAAACCATAGCAATGGTGCTAGGGGCCGTGACTAGGTAAAGGAATTAATCTCGATAATAGTATTGCGGGTGCAACAAAAGAGAATTTATGAGGATGGCCTTGAGATTGTCAAAGGATTTTTGGGCCACCTTGTCCCATACAAAGGTCATTCCTTGTTTGAGCAACCGGGTAAATCCTATGGCTAGCCTAACATAGTTTGGTATAAAACAACGCAAAAAGTTGGCCTTTCCTTGCAGGCTCTCGAGTTGGTGCACTGAGGATGGAGGGGGTAAAGTTACAATGGCCTCGACTTTTAGCGGATCCAGGTGAATACCATCCTTGGAAATGATGAAGGTTAACAGTTGTCCTGATTCTACGCAGAAAACACATTTGTGCGGGTTTAACCGAATGTTATAGTGTTTGCAGCGCAGAAAAATCTGCCGAAGATGGTTGGGGTGATCTTGGCGCTTACGAGAATGAGCGAGAAGGTCATCCAAGTAAGGCTAGATAATGTTGTGATGAAATGCATAGGACATTTCTCGTTGAAACGTGGCTCCAGCATTTTTGAGGCTGAAAGGGAGCTGCTTATACGCGAACGTACCCCAAGGATAGATAAAGGTTGTCTTTTCTTGATCGGCAGGTGTGATGTTGATCTAGTTGTAACCATAAAAACCATCCATAAAGGAAAATATCTCACTCTCAGCACATTCATCAATGATTTGATCAATGAAGGGAGTAGGATAGTTGTCTTTAGGATAGGCACAATTGAGATCTTGATAATCCACGCAAACGCGGATCATGCCCTGTTTTTTAGCCATCAGGACAATATTGGACACTAGTTTGTAAGGGGGATGGGATAGATAAACCCAGCTTTGAGAAGCTTTTCCACTTCACCCTTAGTAGCAGCGACCTTCCTAAGGTGCACCAGGTGAAGCCGTTGGCGAACGGCCTTTGCGTGCGGATATGTTGGTATTTCGTGCGCCATAATGCTAGGATCAATGTTGGGCATTTCTTCGTAGGACCACACAAACACATCATGAAATTCCTGAAATAGATGAGTATATGTCTTGATCTCATCCGGAGAATAAGATACCCCAATATGAACGTGTTCAACCATACCGAGTTTGATAGAGATCTCAATCAGCATCGTTTGGGTAATATTACCCAGATTTCCTTTTGACCATACTTCATGAGTAACAATCGGTGGTGGAAATGGAGAAGAGGACCTTTAAAGTGGTAGACATGACTACCAAGCAAGGCAGGAATGAGGAGCGATGATGAGTATCGATCCATGGGGGTTCCTCGAGAGACATGATTGTAGAATTTCTCACTGTAGATCAATAGATTATGCAATATACTAAAGCAAAATACAAGATCTACTTCTACAACAAACTTTGCAGAAGCTTAATCAAATATGAGCAAGATCAAATAGAACACATATAACTGAGAATGAGAAAGCAATCACACATGAATATAGAAGAATACTTTAGGGAAAGCCTCAGCCTAAAAACCTCGATCTCTATATTATCATACAAGTGGAAATGTGTCTGGATTACACTAAGCTTTAGCTCACAGGCTATCCAGCTCTCAATACAATCCCTCAATGCTGCTCATAAACAGTCAAAGGCTTCTCACAAACCTTCTCCTCTGCCCTACAAGCCTCCTATTTCCTTGCGCAGTTTTTCCTGGGGTCCAGTGCTTCCACTTGTGTGAATTCCCACCTCACACTACTCACTTGGCTCAGTAGTAACTACGCAATCCTGAAGGAGATAATTCCTTCTGCATGGATGAGTTTCCTTTATAGGAAAAATCCTCCAACTGATAGTACACTATCCCTTCCTCTTATCTCAACTAGGTCTCTGACTGAACTGACATGCATGAGTTATTTATGAGAGAATGTTCAGTTATCTGGAGAGCAGCAGTTGCATGCATGCAAGCATTAACTAACTGAACTCACAATTAATTCCACAAACTATTAGAACTAACTTAACTAGACTTAACTCAAATAACTGAGCTAACTAATTACAACTCAAAGTACAACTCATCCTGATCTCCTTTAATCAAGGGATAACTTCCTCAATCAATGGAGAAATTGTTGCATGTCTTCACATAGACTTCACGTTTGATTTCCTACAACTAATTAACTCAAGATGAATTAATTAATTATTTTACAAATAGTTGCTAAGATCAAATTCAAATTTTACTTCTCAATTTTAGTTCAGGGACTAACTAAAATTGGAATCTAACCCAAAATGCTATTTATAGCAATGTTATTTTTAGAATTTCCATTTTTCATTCCTTGTTGCTATGTCCAACACTGGTACCTAAATGCTATTTATAGCATTTCTATTTTTAGCATTTCTTGTTGCTATTTTCAAAACTCCCTCTCAACAAGAAATACATTCAACTTGAACCCGATCCTAAACCTTTGGAATGTTCTGCATGCAACACTTCTCTCAAGTGTTGTTGCTCCAGCAACTCTAGGAACACAAAAAATATCCAACCTGAATCAGAATGATGCCTCTGTCATCAAAGTCTCTGACTGCTATCGCCTATGTTGACTGAAAACTTTGCACCTTTGTGCTCTTCAATATTTGACTACTCTAGCCTCTGTCACTTTGATCTCTGAATACATTAATTACACTGATTCCTCCTACTGCATGCATGTTGCTGCTGGTCCTATCTCCCAATACTACATCCGCACTACACCTCCTCTCATCATGTTGCATCGTGTTTCCCACTGCTGCACTGCAACTCAGTTACTAAGAAGTAAGTAACTGATCTCCCAACTGACCTCCCTGTTGAGCTAGAAACACCCTCTGATGCTGAAGCTCCCTCTTCTACTGACAAGTGCTCCCTCTCTGACCTCTGCGCTACTACAACAACTCCCTGCATCTCGCACCATTGCACGCCTCTCTATGCCATTCTGCACTGGTGAAACACTCCTATGCCTCTCGCATTGATGCAGCATGCTAGCTTTGCATTGTCTTGGGATTCCTAAATTGTATCTCTCTCTACCGCTCCATCCGCATCTGTATCTACCCACTTAGCTAGTCCTGCTACTCCTCATTGGGACTCCCGTAGCAAGGTCTAATCAAAGAGGTTAGGTACCTCAAGGATCTTGCCGCTATTTCAGCCTTCTTGGGACTATCACTTCACATCGCCCCACCTCACACCTGGAGGTATGGATGCATGTGATCCCTCTACCCATTTGGCTCAAAATTCCCCCCTACTAGAGGTCTCTGCATGAGTGGATGCCTCCACTTGGTCTCCTCTAGGCTTCTCCAGTTGTGGCTGCTCCACAACCTCTTGAAGCTGCTTCACCAATTATGGCTCCTCCACAATTGTCTAAGACTTCTTCTGGCACTGCATGTTGAGAGGTAATTTACTCTCCCTCTCAACCACCAAGTTCTTGGATAGCACACCAATCTGTTTCATCTTTCCCGCTGTCACGAAATTTTCTGGAAAAAGAGCTGATTTTAAATCAGCGATATCTCCCTCATCCGAACTTCGATTCAGCCAATTTGTTTTTTGAATTTGGGTCTTTTTCTGCAAGGAATCCAGATCTGCTATTTGTTTTTGAAAAAATTTCACAAACTTTTCAGATCTTCTCTGAAAACTCGCGGCCCAATTTTTTTTTTTTACTTCAAATTCTATTCTTCGTGTATATTGTTCTCTACTTTGATCACCTTTGCTTCGATACCATGTAGAATTTCTCACTGTAGATCAACAGATTATGCAATATACTAAAGCAAAATACAAGATCTAATTCTACAACAAACTTTGCAGAAGCTTAATCGAATATGAGCAAGATCAAATAGAACACATATAACTGAGAATGAGAAAGCAATCACACATAAACACAGAAGAATACTCTGGGGAGAGCCACAGCCTGAAAACCTCGACCTTTGTATTATCATACAAGTGGAAATATGTCCAAATTACACAAAGCTTTAGCTCACAAGCTATCGAAATCTCAATACAATCCCTCAATGTTGCTCATAAACAGTCAAAGGCTTCTCACAAACCTTCTCCTCTGCCCTCCAAGCCTCCTATTTTCTTGCGTAGTTTTTCCTAGGGTCCAGTGCTTCCACTTGTGTGAATTCCTACCTCACACTGCTCATTTGGCTCAGTAGTAACTACGTAATCCTGAAGGAGATAATTCCTTCTGCCTGGATGAGTTTCCTTTATAGGAAAAATCCTCCCACTGATAGTACACTGTCCCTTCCTCTAATCTCAACTGGGTCTTTGACTGAACTGACATGCATGAGTTATTTATGAGAGAATATGCAGTTATCTTGAGAGAAGTAGTTACATGCATGCAAGCATTAACTAACTGAACTCACAATTAATTCCACAAACTGTTGGAACTAATCAAACTAGACTTAACTCAGAACTGAGCTAATTAATTACAACTCAAAGTACAACTCATCTTCATCTCCTTTAATCAAGGGATAACTTCCTCAATCAATGGAGAAATTGTTGCATGTCTTCACATAGACTTCATGTTTGATTTCCTGCAACTAATTAACTCAAGATGAATTAATTAATTATTTTACAAATAGCTGCTAAGATCAAATTCGAATTTTACTTCTCAATTTTAGTTCAGGGACTAATTAAAATTGGAATCTAACCTGAAATGTTATTTTTAGCATTTCCATTTTTCATTCCTTGTTGTTGTGTCCAACACTGGTACCTGAAATGCTATGTATAGCAATGATATTTATAGCATTTCTATTTTTAGCATTTCTTGTTGCTATTTTCAACTTCCATGAGACCTTCCTCAGCAAGGAAGGTCTCGGCTAAGGGATCAGGTGATTCCAGAGTGCTAAGCCACGGGGATTGAGAACACGTATCAAAAGAGGTCTTTGACATAAAAGAATCAAAGGATGCAGAGTTTGAAGCTGAAACAATTTACATTTAATTGACTTCGGTGGGACTAAGTGGCATAACCTCGCCCCAAGTATCAACAATATCCGATGCAGGTATGACCCAAGGATTAGATTTGATCAAGATCATGTTGACAGAAGCAACATGAGGAGGTGGGAGTGGAAAAATTCCCATTAAGGCAAAATCTTTGAAGACCAACTTCTATTTGGAAGAAGTTTTAGCAGGCATGTGGGATACTAAACCAATAACTCCATCGACGAGAGGAGTAGCTAATGACTTTGATGATGCGGGATTGGATGATGGTCGCGGAGCATTAGGTAATAACTCGTACAAAGTGCGACACTGAGAGTAAAATAGATCCAAGTACTGGGCACGAGCAATGGCCTGCTCTTCAATGACACATCCACCCATAGCTATATCGCAAGTAATTGGGGCTATGAATGATTTGGTAAACTATTCAGTGAGCAACTAATCAACAATATCGAACTTGATCAGGCGACATCTATGTCACCATTCATGGATATGATCAGAGATGTGTGTTGTAGTATCTTGCTTAAGCGATGTGAGCAAATAGGTGCTAGTTTCATAGAAAATGCGTGAGGAATGCCATGGGTAAAGAGTTAAAGTCATGGTAAGTACTTTGAGGTAGCTCAATGTACCACTTCATTGCAGCACCCATGAGGGTTCATTGGAAAAGACAGATACGAATGGAATCGTACACGTACGAGTTCAACAAGCACCAGAGGTGATATGTCATCACATGAGCCTGAGGATCTTCTTTAGCTTTCCCATCAAACTTTCGGCAATCACTTGGTATCTTAGAGGGCATCGGAGGCTAGTACGGAAAATGAAGGATCAGATCATTTGTAAGGTGAGTTATAACTGGCAACTCGAGTGTAGCCAAGAAATGCAATTGGGTGTTAAAAGGCATGGGAGGTTGATAAGCGGGCCCATAGGGAGTAGCCCATCCCTGCTGGTAAGGATTTTGGCCCTACAATGGCAGATTCTAGCCATATGGCATCTGCGGTTGCCCCCATTGCGGATTACCTTGACCATAGGGAGGATTTTGACTTTGAATACCTTGGAATTGTCCAGCCATAGGTTGTTGATAAGCAACATATGGGTTAAAAGGTTGTTGAGCCTGTTGACCTTGGACATATGGATATGGGACTTGTTGTCCTTGAACATACAGTTGATGAAAATGTTGTCATTGAACAAGAGGGTTTTGGACCTGTAGTCCTTGGGCATAAGGTTGATACACTTGTTTCCCTTGGACATAGGGATTTTGTACCTGATACCCTTGACTGGAAGGATTCTGAACCTATTGACCTAGGACATGAGGATTTTGAGCCTGTTGCTGCAGGACCTGACCTTGACCCTACCCCTGCAAGGGTTGACCTTGTTGATATGTATACACTGGTTGTTGTTGCCCTAGTTGGTTTTGCTGTTGCGAGGGTTGACCTTGCGGTTGCAAAATTTGTCCCTAGGGTTGCAGAGGTTGGCCCTGCAAGGACATGGATTGAGAGGTGTGTTGATCATATTGCATCTGTTGTTGAGCAGCCTGCTGCAAGTGTTGCAAGGGTTGACCTTGCGGTTGTTGCAGTTGACCTTGTTGTAGGATCATTTTCCCTTGCTATTGCGCAGAGAGCCTTGCTGCAACAAAGATTTCCCTTGTTGTTGTAGAGGTTGTCCTTGTTGCTGCAAGGGTACTTGAACAGTGCCCGAGAAATTACTGAACTGAATCTGGCCATAGCCAGGCTAGATGTACTGCCTAGATTGGAGGGTGTAAGGTTGATTGACCATTCCTTGAGAACCATATGGAACGTAAGAATTTTGGTATTGGACCTAAGCCCCATAGGGTTGCTGATATTGAACATTTCTCGATCTAGACGGGCCAACGGGATTCTGAACCTATTGGTACTAGACATTGCTTGACCCAGTAGGATTAACAGGTTATAAATAATACCAGAAGAAGGTTGGTTTATACCAAGAATGTAAGCTTGTGAGCCTCTCACATTAGTGGCACCTGAGACCATAGAAACATTCAGGTTCTTCCCTCCAGGCGATGGCACAACCTGGCCACTGACTGGCAGAATGGAGGAATTAACAGAGACAATATTTGAAACTGTCAGTTGTGCCTGACGGGTAACTAGGATTGATGATACAAGGGTATTGTGTTAGGCCCATATACTACTAGTGTAACCCCTTATTGTTATTATTACAACCCCCTTATTATATTTTTGTACCCATGTAGTCCCCATATTGTTATTATTGTGCCCCATAGAAGCCCACTATTGTTATTATTTGTGCCCTTACATTATTATTGTTATGTCAACTCTGATTATATTATGACCCCTTAGACTCCTATATATAGAAAGGAGGTCTTGTCATTTGTATCATCCAAGAATTGTTCATTTGTGTAATGTAAAGGAGGTTGCCCCTCGAAGAGGTTGAATTATAAGGCATTGATCTATCTTTTCTATCTCTTTGTGAGCTGGTTTCATAACATTTATTATCAGAGCTTTGGATTCTAGGGTTTTGCTACTCCAAATAGGTCATCGTGGAATTTGCGTTATAACTTGTTTTCTACGACATTTCAGATGCTACAAAAAAAACCCATTTGGGTCGAAATCGTTCTGAACCTCGGGTCTGAACTTTAGAGATTTTTGTGCTATATTTGTGGAGATATGATCTAAGGAAGTTGGCCTTTTTGCAAACTCCTGAATTACATTCCAAACAGGTAACCTGGGGAAAGTCGTCATAACTTTTGTTTTGAGCATCAAATTGAAATTTCATAAGAAGTTACAGAAAGAGGATGGATTGTAGTTTCCTATGTATATTTTTCAAATCTTAAGGTTAACATAGTGACACGTGGCACTTAATACAAGTTCGCTTTTTTGAAAAGGTATATAATCAGGTCATCTTAGGAGATTGTGCATAACTCTTTCGTGGAGAATCTAAATTTGATCAAACTGGTGACACTGGAAAGAGGACATAGAGGGCTACTATAGGTCGTAATTTCAGAACTGGAAGAACCGAAATTACAGAGTTATAGTCATTTCAAGATCGAGCTCCTAAAATCAAGAAAAGGAGATATGAGGAAGTGTGATGGCAAGGATCCAGTAAATTGGATACTTTAGATGGAGCAATATTTTGATCTACATGGTGTACCACTGTTACAAAAGGTATGTATTGCATCTTCATATTTAGAACCGGATCAATTTTTATGGTATAAAGGGGCTTTGTTCTCGTAAACAACTTGTTACGTGGTCAATTTTCAAGGAGGAAATGATAGCACATTATGAGGATACAAAGAGAAACACCTTCTTTAGAGCAACACCACAACAATTGGAAAGAGAAAAAGGGCTTTGTTACAAAAATGGAAAGTAAAATTATGGTAACAAGGAAGTCTACCCCTCACAACTATAATAATGGAAGTGTTGTTTCTCCTAGCCTTCCACAACCTACAAGGGTTACACCACAACAATTGGAAGAAAAATGAAAAAATGGGCTTTGTTACAATTGTGATAGAAAATGCACTAAAGGTCATAAGTGTGCTGACAAGAAATTATTTTACATAGAGTATGAAGAGGAGGAATAAAAGGATTAAGAAACATTAAAAGAAGAGGATATGCGCCAAGACCCAACCCCAGAGAAAGAAGAAATGAATCTGACCATATCTTGTAAAGCATTGGCAAGAATTACCACTCCTCAAACTCTCGATAGAAGCACATATAAAGAAGAAAAAGGTTCAAGAAGTGAAATAACACATCGAGAAAGAATAAATGAATCCAACCATATCTTGTAATTCATTGCCCAGAATTACCACTCCTCAAACTATCAAGATAGAAGGACATATTAAGAAGAAAAATGTTCAATAAGTGAAAGATCACATCGAGCATCAAGAAATGAATCCGACCATATCTTGTAAAGCATTGGAAGAAATTACCACTCCCCAAACTCTCAAGATAGAAGGACATATCAAGAAGAAGAAGGTTCAAACAGTGAAATATCAAGAAGAAAAGTATCAAGAAACATCAAAAGAAAAGGATACTCACTAAGAACCAACCCCAGAGAAAGAGGAAATGAATTCAACCATATCTTGTAATGCATTCATCGGAATTACCACTCCTAAAACTATAAAGATAGAGGGGAATATCAAGAAGAAAAAGGTAATAATGTTGATTGATTTGGGTAGTACCCATAATTTTATTAATTGTAATATAGCCAAGGACTTGAATTTCTTCCTAGATCCAACACCAGAGTGTCAAGTGACGGTTCCAAGTGGAGGAACCATAAATTGCTCTAGAAAGTGCCATAATATCAAGCTATCCATAGGAGAATGTGTATTGAATAACCCAATGTTTTCCATCCCAATGGGTGGTGTTGATGTTGTACTAGGAGTCCAATGGCTACAATCCTTGGGTACATAGATTTTAATTTTCAAGAACGTTTTATGAAATTTTCTTCAGAAGGAAAGGAAGTTGAATTAAGGGGTGTCATAGGGAAACTAGGAAAGATAATCAACTCTGACAGAATGACAAAGCTTCTAAAGAAAGAACAACGAGGTGTAATTGCACAATTATGTTTGCTAAATGTTCACACATCGAAATCATGTATTTCTCCAGATCTCCAAAAAGTCTTGGACAATCATTCCAAGGTATTTGAGACTCCCAAAGGTCTCCCACGTATCCGTGATCATGATCATGCTATTCATTTTATTCCATGAGGTGTTCCTCCAAACGTCAAGCCTTATAGATATCCATATGCCCGAAGGAGTGAAATTGAACATATGGTTGCAGAAATGGTAGAGGTTGGTACAATTATCCAACCAATTTTGATAAACAAAGGAAGGTATGAATGGAAGAATGGCAAAGCAGGGTGGGAACTCATTCAAAAGTTGTCGAATATCCTAGTTCCAACAATATTGCCAGAACTTGACAAGGAAGGAAAAAATATATTGGAACCTGAAGCATTTACAGAACCGAGAAGTCAACAACTACGAAATCGATCAATTTCAAAGCATCTCATCAAGTGGAATAACTTACCTATTGAATATTTCACATGGAAGGACAAGAATTTTATACAGAAGCATCAATAACTACTCAAGCATTGAGGACAACACTTTTTGAAGAAGAGGGGCATGTTAGGCCCCTATACTACTAGTGTAACCCCTTATTTTTATTAGTACAACCCCTTACTATATTTTTGTACCCATGTAGTCCCCATATTGTTATTATTGTGCCCCAAAGAAGCCCACTATTGTTATTATTTTTCCCTTACATTATTATTGTTACGTCAGATCTGCTTATATTATGACCCTTTAGACTCCTATATATAGAAAGGAGGTCTTGTCATTTGTGGCATCTAAGAATTGTTCATTTGTGTAATGTAAAGGAGGTGGCCCCCTCGAAGAGGCTAAATTATAAGGCGTTGATCTATATTTTCTATCTCTTTGTGAGTTGGTTTCATAACATATTGGGAACGGTGGGTTGCACAAGGACTAAAGTAACAGCCTGTTGGGAAGTCGTGTTTGTAATAAATGGACCTAATGTAGGCTTGGCACCTAACATCCATACAAGATTATGGTAAAGTGATGAGGCACTAAGTGTACCTAAAACCAATTGCGCCAAAGACACATAGTTGGGTAGAAAACTAGCGGGAATACCTTCTGAAAAAGGGAAACCCTCGAGAGGAAACTGCAATTACAATTATTCCCCCTCAACAGCGTGTGGAATAGAAACTTTGGACTCATCCGAAGATGTGACTAGAACACTGCCTTCAGGTTCCATGTCTGAAAACAAACGACGACGAATGGCCAAATGAGTACAGGGGGATAGTTCCAAAGGAACACCCGACTGGTCGTACGACTATAAGGATGTTGTGGTGATATCACAACAGGGTCAAACAGAGGGTTCGGAGGGTAGATAACCAGTCCAAGCTGACCATCAGTAGTCGACAAGTTCTCTAGAGTTTGAACGGGATTGTCCGGAGATTCTGTGCCAAGATCAGCAGATGACCCAATATTGAATGTAAGCAGAGGACAAGATGAAAAAGGTTGAATGCTCAAAGCAATTGCAAGTACAACACTTGGTCCTCGAGTGACTCTGGTAACTCAGGAAACAGCTCCTCAAATAATCTTTCAAATGGAGGCGAGGAAGAGGAATTGGGTGAACCAGATGGTTCAACCACGATGGCCTTGTCTTAGTCGACAGAACAATTAACTTCAAGGCTTTAAAATGTTCTTTTAAGGGAAACTCACAATTTGGTCTCAGAAAAAGACTAACATGTTGTTTTGGATCGTGGGCAAATTAATTATTAATACGCATAAAAGACTAGTGCTCTTTCACTTTTTAAGAGTCAAGAAATAAACAAAGATGAATCTATCACTTCTGATTAGAAACAAGCTCAAAAGGACAAGTGCTCGAATGATATTTTAAGTTTAATGAGTCAAAAAGATCAAATGACTACTCTGGATGATCTAGGTAAACAGGATTACCAGGCAACCATGAACTGCATAATACCTCCTGGCGAACCAAGAAGTACGAGCAAGAAATCTCCTCAAATGTTGTGTTCGGTATATCACGTTTGCAAGGCAACCAACTCATATTCCTAAGGATAAAAAGATTTCATCCTAGTGGGGTCTCCCTATATATACTCAATGGTACGAGGAGCACAAATCCGTAGTAGCGTTGTCTAATTTCAAAGCTAATGAAAGCTTCTAGGTTTAAAGACGCCGAAACACGTCTCTAGCCTAGACCTTCTAGATGTGATCGTTAATGTCAAATGCGCCTTAGGTTAATTGAATTCATTTTAAAGTTGATCTTGAGTTATGTTTCAATTTTTAGGTCTTAGCGATGCGACTCGAAAACCTTAAATGCAACTAAATGAGACAAGACCTTTTCAATTCGATGAAATGCCTACAGTAGATAGGGTAGAGACTACTCAATCAAATGAAAACAATCAAGCAATTTAAAACGAAATGATATTTCACTACCTTACTTTTTCAAAAAATAAACTAATGAAAAATGCATTCCAATTCCTAATTTCCTAATAAGCACTTATCTATTAGTCCTTTCAAAAGCAAACAAGTTCTTTTTAGTTTCAAATCCTGATGCAATTTTAGTCTTTTAACGATTCAAGTTATCGTAACATAATGATGCAACAAGCTAGAATTTCATACTTTTTCATGAGACAACGAAACAAACTTTTTGCCTACAATCTTTCAGTGAAAAAGTTTCTGATACAATGAGCTCTTCAAGCAAATGAACACATGAAAAGAGGAACTCATTCAGACTAATGAAACATCGACTTTATCAATCACAAGACAAACAATGTAATCCATGCCAGAAAATAAATGTTTAGGCAAGTAAATGAAAACTTTTCAAACTTGTGTAAAAGAAGTCAAAGTCGTAAAAGGACCAAAAACAAAATGCAAAGAGTAAGTACCCCTACAATCTGACTTATTGAGTTTGCAAACTGCTGAATGGACGACTAACTAGATGCCCTAGTGTCGCTGTCCACTCAATGACTCAATCAATCAAGCAGAAAGATGATAAGCCAACAAGCAAACAAATCCAAATGAAAAGTAGCTTTCTAATCAGGGATAAAATGGTCCAAAAGGCCTACGGGTCAAAACTACAAGAGCATAACAAACTGGCCAAGATTGGGGTGAAGCCCTAATCTTCACTTACAGGCATCGACATGACTACCTAACTAAAAACAAGCACCAGAGGCTAATCGACGCAACTATTTCTTAGCAACTCGCGTTGGTTGGCATGACTGTCAATGAATTAAGCGCACTGATCGAGGGAGCTAAGGGAAAAATAAATTAATTAATTAATTAAAATTAAAAAAAAAAAAACAAAAAACAAAAACAAAAACAAAAAATTGAAACAGGGACTAGATTTGCTACTATGAATTTTAGACTCAGACTAGTAAGCAGGAGAAAAGAAACATAACCAAAGGGAAAAAGTGGAACTAGAAAATTTCTCACAAAATCATGAAATCCAAGACAAACAAAAGGATTAGGATCCCCAGTAGAGTCGCCAATTTGTGGTGAAGTAAAATTATAAGTGCGGACATGAACAAATTCCTCTAGCCCAATGATGGGTCTAACCACAACAGATACATTCTATGGAAGGTTTCCTTATGTTAGAACCAAATAAGAGGGCCTACCTCTTAGTCCGCTTATCCTGTTTGATGATGTCCTTGCTTGCTCGCTCCAGCTATCTCTTGCTTCCTTCTTCAATCACCTGAAATAAGTAAACAACAGCAAACAACAAACGTGACAATAGACAAATTGCAATTCAATCTACTTAACAAGTCAAGAAACATTAAGCTATGAATCTATAATGTAACAAAACGTGTAGGAAATCAATCGATAGTTGCATATGTTAATATCAAAGAGAGATTACAACCATTTGTCTTTATGTTGCAATCCTCCTCTGAAAAGACCAGGTTCCCACACACTTCTACTAGCATTCCATGATAGCCTCAAGCAATAATAGTTTTAAGGCTCTTCCCTTTAGGCTTCACTCCAAACCAAATCACACTTCTCCCTCACATAACTAGATAGCTACAACTAGTAATAGCTTGTTGTCTACTCCAAACCAAAATAGCATAAGCACACCAACATCAACACTAACTTGTGCTTGGGAAGAAGGGAAGTTCATATAGGAAAAATGGATGGGAGATAGATCCTCTTCTCATGGGAGAAGGGCTTATCCCTTGAGGTAGTTCCATCATTATAGGGGAAAGGAGCCCAAACTGACATCCTCGGCCCCATCTAGCCAAACCATTTACTAGACTTATGTTACAAAGCTTCTAGAGCTGGAAGCTTCGGCTCAAAATTTAAAACTTTCCAAAATAGGACCGATGTGACTGGAACATGGCTCAGTCACACCGGTCAGCGTGAGGGATAGTGCTAATCTCTACACATCAGTGCGGGGAAGAAAAAGGTCATTAGCACTGGTCTTGTAAACTACGGAAAACGGAAGTTTCAGGGGAAATGGTGCAAAAGGGAATTGATCTGCTCATGAATAGGGACACAATGGGAGTTTATTCATGAAGGCAAAGCATGCAGGGTTCACTGTAGAGGTCCTCCAGAATCAAAGAACGGGGAGTACAGGGACAGTGACAAAATGTTGTGTAACAAGACCTCACATATTCTCGCAATTGAATTCAAGAAGCATAGACTAACTTGAATCTCTGCTATATTTTTTAAACAATGGCACTCACTGAGGGAAAAATAGATCAAATTCACTATGTTTAAATCCAATTTGTCCATGGAAATTCCCCCTTGGTGCATTGAATTGCCCAGCCTTCGCTTCCATGATTAGAGTACAAAGAATTCCTTGGAATGTTAGCTTGTGAATATGGAGAGGGATAAAAAATAATTCCAATTTATGTAGTTTTAAATGCCAATTCAATGCCAAACCTCTCATCACCTGAGTGAATACCATTATGTCTTGGAGAGCTAAAAGCATATGTCACTTGCACCTTGATGAGACATAGATCATCCGCCAGATGGAGGTATCGAAAAAATGAGGGCCTCCATCCTATTGCTTCCTAGTAAAGGAGTTAATAGCGACTCAAATTCTATTCCCAACTTCAATTTGTTGACCATCATCTAATTATGGGATGGATTTTATATAACCAACTTTGGCCATGGGCGCCAAATCCAATGCTACAGCTTAATTCAAATTTAATAAGGCTTAAAACAATTATATATCCTTTCTTTTCATGGAAGATGGGAGATAGTTAATAACCTTTGATTCACTTATAGAGCCCCTTGATCCATAGTAGCTCCTTTGTTTGCCAATAAGTAAGCTTTGGAGTTCATTTGTCTTAAGACGTGAAAAAAATCAGTTTGTTCAAATGGCTTAGATAGTAAGTCTATCCTTTGTAAATTCAGAGGAAGTTTTGAATTTAATGATTCCTTTTCTTTCCACACTTGAGGAATTGCTAACATTGAGTCCTCAAACATCTAATTTTTCGTGATTTTCCTGTCAATTGCTAGTTCCAACCCTTTCCAAAGGGAAAGATATTTCGCTTGGTTGTTGGATGCTACCCCTAGGCCCCAAGCAAACTGCATCTCTATTTGTTCATCGGGGTGAAAGATTATCCCTCTCGCTCCCTCCACCCCCTAAATGTTCGGGATAATTGAACCTTCGATCTCTATTTTACACATTACTTCATTTTCAAGGCAATTGCCAGCTAAGCTACACCCCGAGGATGTAATATTTTCCTTTTTTGTGAGGTAAACACCCATGGGCGATTTGAACCATGAGTCTCACAATTTGTAAAAGTGCTTTAATGTCGAGGACTCTACCAATTAAGCTGACCCTCAGGGCAACCAAATGTGCTTTAATAATGATGACTGGACCAATTGAAAAATGTTGAATTTTGTATTATTAAAATAATAAAATTTTGTTTTTTAAAACAAAATGTTTTAAATTTTAATATTTTACTTATGTTTATTTTGTAAATTAAGAAATTCTATTAATACATCAAACTATTATATTCTCTATCATGGTCTGCCACTAGGGAAACCAGACTATCGACAAAATAATAAGTCTTTTGTCCAAAAATAAATATTGAGGATACAAAGTTGTTATTATGGAGAGTTTTTCCATGAGTACATATATATGCAAAAAAAAAAGAACAAGCTAGCAAAACCAAATGACAAAGACACTCCTAGTGAGAAAGTTGACTTGTGGGAGTGCCGAGCATGGTGGAGAGTCGATGTTTTGCTTGGAAATTCAAGATAATAAAAACTAGAGTGGGAAAATGCAGAAAAAACTTGGAAATTGAGGCGAGAGGAAGCATACACCTGATAACCAAAGGGAGGTTGTTCAAGTGCCAAAAGCTCTACACTGTGGACATTGTGAAACTATGACTATGATTCCTTGTCGAATAAAGATAGCCAGTTATGGAAGAGTAACATGCCACAACACAATCGAAGGCAACCCACATCATGAGCAAAGGCTTTACGATATCTTAGTAGTCCCTCTCCCCACTGAGATAGACATCCACCTCAAGAAAAGAACTCTAGATGACCATAATAACTCCAACCTCGCTCGGATAAGGGGCCACCACAACTTCATACAACAGAGGTTCAAATTCAATATGAGGGATGTCCACATCAGGAGGACATGGACAACCCTCAATAGTGAAAATGGAAACACAAATACTCCACAATAAAAGACAATAGAGGAGGGTGCTTGGAAGATTAAGAAATTAGAGCAAAGGAGTCACAATGAACCAAGGATTTGATATATCACTTGCCTTGAGACTTTCCTTAAAGTGTGTGTCACTGAGAGTACTCACCATATTAATTGGTATCATGAGTGGGTCCAAGTGGAGAACGAGCTAAGCCTACCTCCCCCTTTGACCCCCTTTGATGATTGGGTAACGAAGGGAAATTATCAACATTAACATTGATTATGGAGTAAAATTATTAACAATAAATTATATGGATTGCAAAACTACTAACCTATTAATTTTTAAGAGAGATTGTCTCTCTATAAACAGTTAGTGTTGTGCGATTAACAGTGGAAGTGAAGATGTGTAATTAAAGTGAATTTATTTCTTAATAAATAAATTAATTAAAATCATTAAAATAATTT